>LPNX010479038.1:400303-417257 GCA_001517045.1 Pseudotsuga menziesii | reverse complement strand
GGGGTGAACAAGTAGATGGGGGTTAGAGGGGAGGTAGAGTAGGAGGGTGAGGAGAATGGGAGCGATAAGAGGAGCAAGAGGAGGAGAAGGATGGGGAGTGGGGCATGGCGATGAGGAGGAGAGGAGGAGTAGGAGGATGAAGGGAGTCAAAGGTAGAGGAGGAGTGCGGGGAGGAGTGGGGGGAGGAGGAGGAGTCTGAAAGGGGAGTCGAAAGAGGAAAAGGGATGGGAAGGAGGGGGAGGGGGAGTAGGAAGGGTTAGTAGAGGAGGAAGGGGTGAGGGAAAGGGAGGAAGCAACTCAAGGGAGTGGGAGGGGGGGGAGAAGGAGGAGTAGGGAAAGGGAGGAGAGTAGGGGAGGAGGAGGAAGAGGAGGAGGAGGAGGGGTGGAGGGAGAGGGGAAGTAGGTTGGGTTGGTTAAGGAGGAGGGGATGCAGGTAGGGGAGGAAGTGACTTAAGGGAGTGGGAGGGATAGGAGGAGGGGGAGGAGGAAGAGGAGGTTGTGGGTGAGAGAGAGGAGAAGGAGTAGGGAAATGTAGGGAAGGAGGATGAGGAGGGGGAGGTGATTTTGAGGTAAAGGAGGAGGGGGAGGAGTAAGAGGAGTAGGATGAGGGGGAAGACAAGGAGGATGAGGAGGAATAGGACAGGGAAGAGGAGGACAAGGAGAAGGGGTAGGAGGAGATACTAGAAGTGGAGGTAGAGGGGGAGGGGGAAGTTTAGGGTTGTACGATGGAGAAGGAGGGAGGGGTAGTGGAGTAAATGACTAGGGGGGAATAAGAGGGTGATAGGGATGAGGAGAATGAGGCAGAGGCAGATGGAGGGGAGGATGGGGAGAGAGTGGGAAGGGGAGAGGTGTAGAGGGGTGGATGACGAAAGGAGGGGGAGGAGTAGGATGCATAGGAGGGTGAGGAGGAGTAGGACGATGGGGAGGGGGGGGAGGAGGAGGAGTGGGAGGAGGGTGAAGGGGAAGAGTGGGAGGTGGATGTGAAGGAGGGAGAGGAGAAGGAGAAGGAGGAAAAGGAGGGGGATGGGTGGAGGAGGGGGACAAAAATGATGGGTAAGAGGAGGAGGAGAGTGTGGGGGAGTTGTCTAAGGGTGAGGGGGATGGGGACGGGGAGTAGGAGATGTTAGTCTTTGTGTAGGAGGAGGAGGAGGTGTGGAGAAGAGGAGTAAGAGTAAAAGGTGGCAAAGTATGGGAGGGGGAGGGGATCGGAGGGGGAGGAGAGGTGAGAGGAGTGGTGGTAGGAGGAGGTGCAGCAGGACAAGGATGAGGATAATGATAGGGATGAGTAGGGTGTGGGGGAAGAGGGGGGAAAGGAAGAGGAGGGTGAGTGGTGTCAAAGTGGAAAGAGGAGGAGGAGGTGCAAGAGGAGTGTGAGGGGGAGTGGGAATAGGAGGAGGAGGTAGGGGAGTTTAATCTCGAGGGAGAGGGGAAGGTGTTGGCGTTGGAGGAGGGTGTAGGGATAGGGTATATAAAGATAGGGGGAGTAGGAGGGTGACGGAGAAGAGGATAAGGATGCATATATGGAGCAAGGTGATTCAGAGGGGAAGTAATAAGGGGAGGGATTAGTGTAGGGGGAAATTATGGGGGGTGGTGGGAGGAAACAACTAGGGAGGAATAGGAGGCTAAAGAGGAGGGTGGGGGGGGAGGTGGAGTAGAGTAAGAGGAGTATGGAGATGAGGATGGGACAGGATGTAAGGTGGCAAGCGGTAGATTGGGGTTGGAGGGAAGGTGGAGGAGGAGGGGGGTGAGGATGTTGTCCAAGGGAGAAGTGGAGGAGGTTAAAAAAGGGTGGAAGAGGGTTTAGGTGAGGGGGAATGGGGTGAGGCAGAGGAGGAAGAGGGGTAGGGGAGGAGGTGAATGTTGAAGAGGTAGGGGATGTGAAGGGGCAGTGGGAGTAGGTGGAGGAAGGGGAAGGAGGGTGTACTGGGAGCAGGGGTGAAGGAGGATGGGGTGGAGGAGTGGTGGAGGACGATGACAAGATTAGAAGTTGGGGGAAAGGGGAGGACTAGGGGGGAGAAGGAGGAGGAATACGAGAAGTTGGTGGAGGTTGGGAGTAGGGGAGGAGGAGGAGGGTGGTGAATGTTAATGGGAGAAGGGGGAAAGAGAAGGAGGGTGGCAGTCACTGTGAGGGGGAGGAGGAGGAGGAGGGGGGAGAAGAGAAGGATGAGGAGGAGTAGTAAGGGAGTTGGAATAGGAGGGGGAGGAGGAGGAGGAAGAGGGGGACTAGGGGTGTATTTGTATTTAAAACCTCAGAAGATATTTTGATCTATAATATTATTGCATGTTGTTTTACCCTAATTGGAGATGGTTTTATCTCCTTTGTATATGTCATTATTTTTTACAGTCCTTGACGTAAAACCTTCATTATCAGTCGGGGTAGTATTTCCTATTCAATAGAATGAAATATATTTTTTGAGTTTCCCTAGGTGAAGTCATCCCTGCTATAGTAAGAGGTCAGCCTTTTCAAGTAAGAAGCTTATTCACTTGATGTGTATAAATAGGGAGGCAATATCCCTCATTTAGACACATTCAATCACTCAAGTTCACATTAGGAGACAAAGAAGATGAAGGATGAGAGAGATATCTGCAGAAGAATTCTTATACTTTGGGTTTTTACATATAGTGATATTGTCTTAGTGACAGAACTATTCTGGGGAAGTTTTTAGGGTTTTCTCCTTTATGGTTTCCTTGAGGAAAATATTTTTGTCTTATGTATCTTCTCTATATTGTGCATCCTAGATATTTTGTTGTGCTTGTTATTATTTCAGATTAATATTTTAATCAATCTAAATAAGACTAGAAAAACTAACATCGTATCAGAGCCTCTCTAAAAGAAGGTACTATGCAGTAGTAGAAATTGGGACTTCCTAATTCAAGGTCTTCTCTACACATATCAATAAGAAAATACATATAGGATAACTCTCCCTAAGAGGGTGCCTCTTTTGGTGGAAGCAGAATCAAAATTGAAGAAGTTTCATTTTTTACCTAGACACTAGTGTTGGGAGGAACTAGGGAGTCAAGTTTTGGAGGCTTCCCATCTCAACTTTCAGAAAAGTGCCTTAATGAGAAAATATCATCAAGGAGGCACATCTTTCTATCGACACAGAATTCCAAAACTGTAAGTTTGGACACTTAGGGTTTATATGACAAATCCTAGGTTAGCCATCTCTAGAATCGAGTCAGAAACCTCAAATCATTAATATCTAAACCTTTTCTATTTCCATTTGAGGTTCTTATTTCAAAAAGACTCATCACACCCATCTTGATGATAAGATTGGGTTGAGAATGGAAGTACACGATCTCCCTAATCCTTGAAGAAAATGATTTGGATCATTATATTAGTAAGGAAATTCTAGAGTCAAAGGGAGATGAGGCTAAGGCTATTCATAAGAAGAATTTTTTAAGACCAAGAGGATCATTGTAGATTCTATTAAGGGTCATCTCATCCCGCAGGTGTCATCCTTAAAGACACCTAAGGAATTCTTTGATGCTTTGATGAAATTGTTCGAAGGAAAGAACATCAATCAAAAGATGACTGTGAGGAACCAAATAAATAATGTGAAGATACAGAACTCAAAACCATGTATTCCTACTTTGTAAGGGTTTCTCAAATCAAGGAACAACTTGAAGTAGTTGAAGAGAATGCAGAAAAATGATAGATTTTTATGATCACCTTGAATGGTCTCCCAAGATCATGGGATTCATTCATTCAAGGAATATGTGTAAGAAGGTGGCCAATCTCTTTCAACAAACTCTCAAAAGAATGCACACATGAAGAATATCAAATCATAAAAAGAGAAGAGAAGATGGGATCAACTAAAGATCAAGATCTCAGATCTCACACTAGAAGATAGAAGGAGAGCCACCATCACAACATAAGGAAGGAACTTAATTAGAAAAGAAAAAATAAGCACAACAAAGATCCTTCCAATATTTGATGCTACACTTGTGATGAGAAGGGACACTACTTTAGAGACTTTCCCAGGAACATAGACAGTTTCAAAAATAAGTCCAATGAGAAAATACAACATTCACACACCACCGAAGATGATGAATCAACAAATAAAATATTTAGAAAAGAAAGAGATAATTATTTAACTCATGAAGAGTGTGTCCTAATCTCAACACTCAGGGGAACTATATCACATGGAAGAAATGATTGGATTATATATAGTGAGGCATACAAACATATGACAGGATACAAAGAATCATTTGTCAATATATATGAGCATGAATCACCTCATGAGGTGAAAATTGACGATTATTATTAATACCCCATAAAAGGAAGTGGATACGCTTCATACAAGCTATATTTTGGAAAATATTTGACGATGAAATACATGCTATCTATTCCAGGACTAAAGAAGAATATTGTCTCCTTCCCTGCACTCAATGTAAAGAGAATAAGGGTTGCGTTTTTTGATGACCAAGTATTAATGTGGCTGAAAGGAAAGACAATAAATGATGAAACAATAAATAGAGATCAAGAGGGAGGCTTGTACAATTTGAAGGGATAAATTGAACAATCATTAGTTCATGAATCAATATAATCAAGTGAACTATGGAACCAAAGGATTTCAGATGTGCACTACATAGCACTACCAATTACAAGAAAGAAGTTGCAGGAATTCCATAAATCCAGGAAAAACATGAATTCATTTTCAAAGGATGTGCACAAGAAATTAATGCTAAGAAGTCATTTCCTAGTAGTGAAAGCAAAGCAAAATCAATATTGGATATAGTACACTCATATGTGTGTGAGTGGGATCATGTCATCTAACTCAGTAAGAAGGTATGTATACTATGTTTCTTTTATAGATTATTTCTCATGTAAAAATTGGATATATTTATTGAAAAGGAAAAATAAAGTCTTCAACATGTTTAAGGAATTCAAATTCTCTGTTCAGAACCACAATAAAAGGAAGATCAAGACTACAGGGTCAGATAATGGAAGATAATTCACCTCTGAATAATTCAAGGGAATCTAGAGAGGATCTGGGATTAAGAGGGAGTTGAGAACTCCATACAATCCTCATTATAATGATGTTGTGGAACAAAAGAACAAAACTATAATGGAAGCAACGAAAGAAATGCTACATGAACAGGATATTTTGATGCACGTTTGTGTAGAAGTGGAGAGTACATCTATGTATGTATAGAGTAGTACTCCTAACCAAGTACTCAAAAACAAGACACCTAAAGAGGCCTTCTCAAGAGATAAACTTTAAGTCATCCATCTCAAAATATTTGGATGCCTAGTGTACATACACATTCCAAAGAAAAATAGGACCAATCTTGATCCTTCTTGGAGGAAGGGAATATTCGTAGGATAGAGTGACACTTCAAAGGCCTAAAAATTATAATTCCTAGGATTTAAGGAGATCAACATCAATAGAGATGTGACATTTAATGAAGACTCAACATACTCTAGGTAGATAAAACTACCTATTGAAGAAGTCAAAGAACCCAAAGAAACTATAGTCCGAGATACAGCAATGGCAGAAACAACTCCATAAGACCATCAAGATAATGAAATGGAAGAACTAAAAGAACCTATAGAAACACTTTAGGATAATAAATCCCATAAGAGAAAACCATCAAGGGAACGAGATCTATTAAAATATGCAGAAAGGTGTGGTGGTCCAGATGGGATGCATAGAGAAATAAAAATACCTAAACCATACAACAATTGTTTGGCCCTGTTATGTGATAGCATTGACAAAGAAACTTACAACTACAAAGAAGAAATTGAAAATAAAAAATGGAGGGATTCCATGATTGAGGAGAACAAGTTGATTATGAAGAATCATGTATGTGAGATAGTTTTGAAACCGGAAGGGGATCCTATTGTGGCTTCAAAGTGGATATACAAGATCAAGCATGCTATAGATGGAAACATTAACAACAACAAGGAATCGTTTGTGATGCATGGCTCGTCACAGAAAGAAGGAATAGACTACAAATATACATTTGAACCTGTATCGAGATACACTTACATCATATATATACTTACAGTGGTTACAGTAATGAAATGGAAGGTACACTATATGGATGTCAAGGAAAAATTCTTGAATGGTGTAGTTGAAGAGGAAGTGTACATAGCTAAGGATTTGAGACACATGAAAAGAATACTCATGTGTTCAAATAAAGGAGTAAATAGTGGTGGAGGAGGAGGATAATCTGGTTGAAGTGAGGTGGAAGGGAGGGATGAATTAACAAAGAAATATAAGGAATAAAAATGGGTGGAGGAAGGAGAGGGAGGATGAGGAGAAAAATATCGAGGATAATATTTGTGAGAATGATGTAGATGAAGATGAGGTGATGGATGAGGAAAAGGTTCAAGTGTAATGTCCCCTCCATGGTTAAAATATTGTGAATTAGATCAGTGCCAATGGAGTCAAAGTAAAGAAATAATGTTGTTGAAAATGAAATGTTTTGCAATGTGTATTGGTCAGTTTTAATTATTAAAACATGAATTGAGTTATTGGAAGGGGATTCTCAATATACTGAAAGTACTAAGCATATTTTTGGAAGATGATGAAAGTGGTTCCTCACTCTTAAATGTGAGCTGAATTAGAGTCTCTGAGAGGTTTCCAACACTACACCAACAATAATGTATCCTGACGGTATCTCGAGGTCGTTATTTAGTGGTCCTCGCTTCCTTTGAATAATTTTCACATGATTTTCAAATATTGTATGTTGGATATTTGTAATTTTTTGGGGGGAGTTTATTTTATTAATGGATTATTAGATTAATGTGTGGAATTTATAAAGAGTCAAAAAATGAGTTTGATTTTCCAACAACTAGGAAAAGCCCGCAAAGGGAAAGAGAATACATGAATTTTATGACAAAATGTTTGTTCCAATTTGAAAAAGAAAATATGTTTGTAAAAGAATGACAAATTAAGACCTCAAACTATATCTCACTTTCTGATCATCCACCAATAATCAACAAAAATACTTTGATTGGTGATGAGAGCATACTTCATGGAAATGTGTCGGGTATAAAATTATTACTTATTAAAATATGTAATCAAATTAAAAAAACTAAACTATACAACCTTTCTAGAAGGAGGAGTGTGTACGTGTGTTGATTAGAAAAAACAAAACCATGAATGAGACTGTGAATCCCTCTAGGGGGGTTGAGTGTGGGTTTTGTGTATCCCACTTGCTTTATTTATTAACGAAATTTACAATATGACAAAAATGTAGTTCCCCTCTTATACCTATAACATACCTCTTATTTCTTCTAAGTAAAGTTGTGAGAAGATAGAGGTAAAAGTTGCACCTTAAAAAAAATTTCCTTTTCTTTTATCGGATGTCTCCGAAGAGACATGTTTCACAATTTGGAAATGCACCATACTCTAGGATATAAACTCCCAAGAAAATCTCTTCTTAGACTTATTCATACTCTATGTAAATATTTTACCGAGTATACCTATATATATTGTATAGCTGATTATACAAACACCATAATTTTAAGCCCATAGCGAATTGCCCTTATGTCCTTCCCGTAACAACATAAAAATATACCAATGACTTACGCTTAGTAAAGTAAGGATTAATCTAAAGGAACGATTAATCTAGCACATGAAAAATATATTGGAATCTTCTTCCATTATAGTCTGGGAGCTAAACCATGCATTAATTTCCCCACATCAATATAGTTACATTAAATGACGAAATTCTTTGCATAATATTCCTCTAGCAGTAATCCCTGAACTTTTCTTAAAACCCTTTTAAATAAAATATACCTGTATTATGAGCATGAATAAGACAAAAAGGTTATGTAATTCCAATGATCATGAATAAGAAAAACAACTTATGAAATTCCAATGATCATGAATAAGACAAACAGCTTATGAAATTCCAATGATCACGAATAAGACAAACAGCTTATGAAATTCCAATGATCACGAATAAGACAAACAACTAATGAATGGAATTACAGCTTAGTTCTTAGTCAAGTTTATGCATTCAATATGGGTATACATGCTATCCCCAAATAAAAAAAAACTGAACATACGACATGTATAAATTTCTTAGTTGCAAAGTATGATATTTCCCAGCATCTTGAACTATGACAAAAATACATAAAAATAAACAGCATTTTAAACTATGAAAAAAGTACATAAAAATAAACATCATCCAAGAGAGACACAAAAGTACGTGGTTCACCCCAAACTCGGGGTTACATCCACCAAACAATCACATCATGCGACATTATTTATTAAATAGTTACAATCGGTAACAGCAATGTTGCCATACACACTCTCCTGCTGAGAGTATTTCCAGACTAACCAATACTAGGGTCATACTGATACATGAGACTAGTAGGTTCTAATCCAAACACTAGATTTTCAATCCCCGTCTTATCCCAATGCATATACATATATGATTTCAGATTTAAACAAAATAGACTAACCAATATTAAGGTCATACTGATACATGAGACTAGCAGGTTCTAACCAGAACACTAAATTTTCTAACCATCCTTATTCTAATGCATGAACCAATATGATGTCAGATCTAAACAATTATGAGCTAAGTCTCCTTGACACTGCTTGCTTTACATTCATAGATAAATATAATTCCATAAACAAAAGGCATTTGGTCGGATCGGTTTAAGATCAACGCTTCCGAAAATCTTTGTAATTTCTTCACTGATTTCTTGTGCAAAACTCAGACATTCAATTACACCTATGACCCTACGATACACAGGCATCCGAGGAATTGGTCTCACTCACCCGTCAAATACTTCTCCCTTCACGGCGAGGTAAGCACAATCAAGGAATAAGAAAATGAGTCAAGGCCACATGTCGAACTTTTAACATCATGAAGGATTCTACTCGCTACAGACTCAGGATACCCAAAATCGAGAACTAACTCACTCTAAATTAGAGTTGGTGCTCACACTTTCCACCGAATCACATATGGGAATAAAAGAAACAGTTATAAATAATGCAGACACCAAATATGGGTCTTACACTTCTAAGGAAAATATACTCTGTAGTTTACACAATCATTAGGGGAGAGGTAAGAGTTGTGTATCGCCTGAAAATTAATAATTTAAAACGCATTCCACGCTGCAGGTCTCACATATGGAGTTCCAATCGGCTTAGATTTAAAGGTAAACCACATTTTATAATTCTAGTTGATCCTACTTTCATAACACGCAAGGGTCAAACATCGCCACAAATATGGACACATCTCTCTGCAGATCAGGAGATGTTTGGGAAAATAGCATGCAATACCCTATATCAAACGCCTACCCAAATGATGCTGATCGGATCCTCCATTGCTCATAATAAATACCCTATAGGAATAGAAGAATTTAGCCGGTTCATTGGAGACAAGAGGAGAGAATTAAAGCCCTCCATATTAATTAAAATACAATCGCAGCTTAGAGTAAATCGAATGAGTTCTAAATCAATAGACCACTTCTAATATTTACAATCGGGGTCTTGGAATAAATCGTTCAAGTTCAGATTTTACAATCTACTTCTAACAAAATGAAAATGTAGGTTTGGAAGACACAAGAGGCTATCAAACAACTTGTTCTCAGTGCATAGGTACGCAATCATATAGATTGGAATGCCCAAGATAGTAAGCCACTGCAAAAAAAATCTTAGATCCAAATGTAGCCAAAATGCAGAGTGCAAAATCGTGTGGGTAAATTAAATCCCAAAGAAGAAAACATGATCTAGGAAGATTTCAACCTGGAATCAAAATAACATCACCTAGATGAAACCTTGGCTACCGGAGTTGCCCCATTTTCCACTTTGGATCTCACCATTTATCACTGCCCCCTCTCCAAATTGCCAAAGTTGCATGCGCTCAACGTAGAGATTCCTCCTTCCCCAAATCACAGGGGTGCAAGCTATCAGCAGTAGAGTTGCCTCGTCAAAATCAACAGCCGCATTCTCTAAATGTAGAACTTCACCCTCTCAAAAATGCAGAACATAGATCTTTTACTCTCGATGAAAACTATTTCCCAATATCTAATCATGGCTTCCCCCCCCCCAACTTTGGTGAACTCACCGATGTATCTCCTCCGCGCAGAAGAAAAATGCTCTGGTCATTTTGCAGAGGTCCGTCCCCTCATGAGGTAGTGATCCTCTTCTCCCTGTGCTTTCCACAGAAAAGCTCACCCACCTCCATTAAAACGTAGATATATTTCAAAAACACTCCCCTTGATGCTCAGCGCCGCGCCTCCTTTTCTCCTCCTAGCGCTCTCCTTAAAATAGCCCTCTATACTTTCCAAAAGATGCCGAATAACAAGTTGACTATCCAGTTTTTTTCTCTTTCAAGGACCAATGGAGAAAAGGTCGTGCAGAGCCCTTATTAGGAAAAATCAATTCCCAAGATTTATTCCCAGATTTTCTCCATGATTCTCTCCATGGAAAATGTGCCGTTACAACTTGTCCTTAGTGGAAAGAAAAATATCTTCTTAGAGAAGAAATTGATATACCTCTTGAATACTTTCAGTTCTCCCAATATATATATATATTATATAAATAAAATATATAATTATATATGCATGTGCCAACCCAAAATACACATAGGTTCTTTTACATGGTGTGTATGTATAATGGCCCTTTTTCCTTATATATGTATATATATAACATAATCCTTATGCATAAATATTTTTATTTCTTCGTTATAAAAATACTTTAAGATGTTCTTGGAATATATATATATATATATATAAGATCAACATATTTTGTTCTTCTTATGCCATACATCATATTACAATACTCCGTTTCCTTTATAACGGCTTAAGTCTATCATAGGTAGACTTCATATAATAAAATTACAAGAAAATGACTTAACCCATCTACATTACATCTAGAAGGAATCAATCCATCCCTTAGACCTTATAATACTAATAATCCATGTCTTCTTTTATAAGATGAATTAATGTCTAAGGCCTTAATACTTCATGTCTCTTATCTCTTTTTCCTTATAGATGGATAATAATATTTGTCCTTTTATAAAGATTTAGTTTATCATTTTCTTGTATTATATGGAGCCTTTTACTCTTATAAGGTTCTTCTATACGAAACGCCTTTCATATATATATATATATATATATATAACTTAGTGAAAATGTATGTTTTCCATTTAATCATTAACAGGTTATGCCATGGTGCTATCCTGTCTCTCTCTAAGTTATATTTTTTTTAATGGGACTATGAACTATTTTCCTAACACATGTACCTCCTTAGGTTTTTTTCTTCTCGTCTTAAATATTTGTACTTAACCCTTACGTTGATGCTAAGAACGAGTGCGACTCCATCTATGGATTCTTTCCCCAAGGTGTCCTCATCCTTTATCCGTCTGTTTTAGTTTTCTGTCATCAAGTTGCAGCAATCTATTAAGTGTCCTAGACCTACAAAATTAAGGAAGTAAATCCCCCAACTCATGAGGTTTTACTGATGGGGCCTTGGCCTTGAGCTCCACACCAGAAAACATTTACAATAAAATATTAAAATTTTTACAACACTTAGGGAATACAAGATGGGCATTACACCCTCCCCCCCTTAAAAATAACACAGTCCTCGGTGTTTTCCTTTTGTATTCACCCTTGGGTCATCATTCCTGCTTCGTATCTTTCTGTTCCAGTCGCTGTAGATCCTTCCCGATCTTCGTCATTTGATATCAATTAGAACCTGTAGTTTTCCCGCGACAAGTTCAGGCCTAGCAAAATTTTATTTAGTACATCATGTACAGAATCATAATTTAACTTAAGCAAAATCCATAGATCATTTTGCATCGTAATAATATTTAATTTTCTTGTTTTGCATTGTAACCATCTACAATTTTCTAGTGTTCATTGGTGCCATAATGTAATGTCATATGCATTTATCCAATCTTCTAATTTAGGATTTCTTTACTTAACTATTCCTAAATTTCATTCCTAAATTGCTTTTGATTTGCTATTTTTTTTTGTGTGTGTTTGCAATGTGTTAATATTTAGAATCTTCTTTTATTTTGTTTCTCCAGGTGATATCAAGGGTGCCATGATCGTCTTCATGCCCTTCAAATATCCCACTTTCCATGGTGGGGAGTTAGTGCGATGGCTGAGACCACGTTAACTCAGTCCAATCCATGCTATAGGGAGACTCATGGTTACTAAGGAATAAGGCCAACACCTCATTGCGCGCCCCTCAGTTAATCCTCGTGAGTGACCGAGTCCACGGCCTACCCTCACGGAAGCATGCCTCTTGTAGGTAAAATCCTCTCTCACTTTTCAACCTTCCACATGGAAAATATGTGCTAACCATACCGGTATGGAAGAAAGTACCCAAGAACGATCAGAGTGTGTAGAATCACTAAGGGCCTCCCAACCCCATTCACACCTGATGAACCAAACTCCCTACAGTCACCATCCACAAAACTCGGCATTCGTCAATTATATTATGTGAAAACAACACCCATACTTAACCTCATTATTTGCGGTAGTAATCATTTTATTTTTTTTTATCAGTCAATTTCGACCGATAGTGTTCTAGGCACATCCTGCCAGGTTAGCATATGACATTATACAGCCATCATCAATGTTACTTTCTTTCATTATCCATATCTTTAGATAATAACCTCCTAAAAAAAATTCCAAATCTCAGTACAAACCAAGCAACAACAATGCTATGAAATTCTCAATGGGTTTAATCACAAGATTACTAACAATATCATTCCATCCAGCACTAGAATCCATTCTAGGGTTGTTACTAGACTCTACCAATAGAAATAATAAGTATTCATTCCAACAATTAGTCTATTCGGCTAGCCAAAATGAAAATGCCATCCATGAGCTAATCTAACATAAGGTAGTTCAAACTCTAGTCCAAGTACAAGGAACCATCTCTAGAACATTTCACCAATAGGAGCATGCTTCTATTTATTTAACAATTATGAAGTCGGTATTTTGTAGCCATATGAGACTTTCAGGTATGTACATATCATTCATTAAAATATAGACATCATTCGCCAACCTTTCCTTTTAAGGATTTCAACACTCATTCCAGCATTATCATGAGCATAAGGAGATGGTGTTTAACTTGTACTTAAATTTGTTACTTTAGTGAACAAGCAAATAGGTTTAAAATACAAAACTTCTTTTCTTTTATTAATGGAATTAACAATAAAATCATTATCACCTTTCAATCCTTCATTTTTCTATCAGGTCAAGAAACGTGTCAAACCTTCTTTAAGAATTTAATAAGTGTCAAGAGAAAACTTATCAAGTCTAGTCAGATTGGAATTATTATAATTTCCAGCCATCAACTACCATTAACAAATTCAGACTTGACGCCTATGTAATTGATTTAAGTTTGGAATCCCAAATAAGGGTTTTCAATTTAAATATTCAACCAACAATGGTCGGAAATCCAAAATGTTATCCACCAACTTTCAATAGACTCAAATGTGAAGTGAATGATGCTAGTGTTAAGTAAACAGTTGGTCGGAGGACTGACGACATTCACTTTCAATATTCATATCCTCGATGATAGCAATTTTTCAACAATGTTAATGTATAAAAAGATTACATAGGGAACAAGACCTTCATGGTAAGATAATTCTATATTTATTTATTTATTTTTATTTATTTAATTTTTTTTTTGATGTGAGGCAAGGTTTTTATTAATCCAACAAAAAGTTACGAGCAGTAGATCAAGTAACCAATGTTCGTGTGAGTAGCAGAATCCATGATACTTACATTTTGGTTGTTCATCAAATTATTTTAACTAGAATATTAGGATTGTAGAATAATTGCAATTCAGAACAGCAGCCAATGTGACTCTTTAAGTCTGTATATAACTATCTAACTCTTTAATGCTACTTTTAACAACAGTAATTACTGAGTGTTACACTGTAACCTATCACAATCCACATGGAACTCTAAGAATTATACATTATGTCATTAACAATAATTTAACTCCCATATTATTATTATGGTAGAAGGTACTTTCACCCACCAGGAGTCTGTCTAAGAAGACTCCTATATCTTACCAGAAATTTAATTGTGTAGTTTAAATTAAAGACCAAACAATTGTATAACTCTTTTGAAAGAAAATCAAGGAAATGACGAGATACATTGTACTTACACCGTTGGCTTGATCTAGAAGTGGAAAACAATGACCACCCTTTGTGATCTAAGAAGAGGTTCCTCCTTCTCTTGCACAACTACAAGGTCAATAAGCATTTGTGTTTGGGATAATTTAAAGGTACCTCGATTGGCGAATCAATGTGAACTTGTTGTTTTTCTCTTATCATAGAGAAAAAAAAACTCAATCGTCAGTTAAAACGAAATATACGAAAGCATTTTAAGCCCAGTAGGCCCGAGCTTTCAACTCTTGATCTTATACCATATGTAGTGCCCCTCTTATACCTGTAACATACCTCTTAGTTCTTCTAAGTAAAGTTGTGAGAAGATTGGGGTAAAAGTTGCGCCTTAAAAAAAATTTCCTTTTATTTTATCAGATGTCTCCAAAGAGACATGTTTCACAATTTGGAAATGCACCATACTCTAGGATATAAATTACCAAGAAAATCTCTTCTTAGACTTATTCATATTCTATGTAAATATTTTACCAAGTATACCTATATATATTGTATAGCTGATTATACAAACACCATAATTTTAAGCCCATAGCGAATTGCCCTTATGTCCTTCCCGCAACAACATAAAAATATACCAATGACTTACGCTTAGTAAAGTAAGGATTAATCTAGCGCAGGAAAAATATATTGGAATCTTCTTCCATTATAGTCTGGGAGCTAAACCATGCATTAATTTCCCCACATCAATATAGTTACATTAAATGATGAAATTCTTTGCATAATATTCCTGTAGCAGTAATCCCTGAACTTTTCTTAAAACCCTTTTAAAGAAAATATACCTGTATTATGAGCATGAATAAGAAAAACAACTTATGTAATTCCAATGATCATGAATAAGACAAATATCTTATGAAATTCCAATGATCATGAATAAGACAAACAACTTATGAAATTCCAATGATCACGAATAAGACAAACAACTTATGAAATTCCAATGATCATGAATAAGACAAACAACTAATGAATGGGATTACAACTTAGTTCTTAGTCAAGTTTATGCATTCAATCTAGGTATACATGCTATCCCCAAATAAAATAAAACTGAACATACGACATGTATAAATTTCTTAGTTGCAAAGTATGAGATTTCCCAGCATCTTGAACTATGACAAAAATACATAAAAATAAACATCAGCCAAGAGAGACACAAAAGTACATGGTTCACCCCAAACTCGGGGTTACTTCTACCAAACAATCACATCATGCAACATTATTTATTAAATAGTTACAATCAGTAACGGAAATGTTGCCATACACACTCTTCTGCTGAGAGTATTTCCAGACTAACCAATACTAGGGTCATACTGATACATGAGACTAGCAGGTTCTAATCCAAACACTAGATTTTCAATCCCCGTCTTATCCCAATGCATATACATATATGATTTCAGATTTAAACAAAATAGACTAACCAATATTAAGGTCATATCGATACATGAGACTAGCAGGTTCTAACTAGAACACTAAATTTTCTAACCAGCCTTATTCTAATGCATAAACCATAAACAAAAGGCATTTGGTCCGATCGGTTTAAGATCAAAGCTTTTGAAAATCCTTATAATTTCTTCTCTGATTTCTTGCAAAAGACTCAGACATTCAATTACACCTATGACCCTATGATACATAGGCATCCAATCAATTGGTCTCACTCACCCATCAAATACTTCTCCCTTCACGGCGAGGTAAGCACAATCAAGGAATAAGAAAATGAGTCGAGGCCACATGTCGAAATTTTAACATCATGAAAGATTCTACTCACTGCAGACTCAAGATACCCAAAATTGAGAACTAACTCACTCTAAATCAAAGTTGGCACTCACACTTTCCACCGAGTCACATATGGGAATAAAAAAAACAGTTATAAATAACGCAGACACCAAATATGGGTCTTACACTTCTAAGGAAAATATACTTTACAGTTTACACAGTCATTAGGGGAGAGGTAAGAGCCGTGTATCGCCTGAAAATTAATAATTTAAAATGCATTCCACACTGCAGGTCTCACATATGGAGTTCCAATTGGATTAGATTTAAAGGTAAACCACATTTTATAAATCTCGTTGTTCCTACTTTCATAACATGCAAGGGTCGAAAATCACCACAAATACGGACACATCTCTCTACATATCAGGAGATGTTTGGGAAAACAACATTCAATACCCTATATCAAACGCCTACCCAAATGATGCCGATCGGATCCTCCATTGCTCATAATAAAGACCCTATAGGAATAGAATAATTTAGCGGGTTCATTGGAGACAAGAGGCGAGAATTCAAGCCCTCCATATTAAGTAAAATACAATCGCATCTTGGAATAAATTGAATGAGTTCTAAATCAATAGACCACTTCTAAGATTTATAATCGAGGTCTTGGAATAAATCGTTCAAGTTCATATTTTACAATCTACTTCTAACAAAATGAAAATGCAGGTTTGGAAGACACGAGAGGCTATCAAACAACTTGTTCTCAGTGCATAGGTACGCAATCATATAGATTGGAATGCCCAAGATAGTAAGCCACTGCAAACAAAATCTTAGATCCAAACACAGCCAAAATGCAGAGTGCAAAATTGTGTGGGTAAATTAAATCCCAAAGAAGAAAACATGATCTAGGAAGATTTCAACTTGGAATCAAAATAACATCACCTAGATGAAACCTTGGCTACCGAAGTTGCCCCATTTTCAACTTTGGATCTCACCATTTATCGCTGCCCCCTCTCCAAATTGCCAAAGCTGCATGCGCTCAACGTAGAGATTCCTCCTTCCCCAAATTGAAGGGGTGCAAGCTCTCAGTAGTAGAGTTGCCTCCTCAAAATCAACAGCCGCATGC
>LPNX010479038.1:377450-397872 GCA_001517045.1 Pseudotsuga menziesii | reverse complement strand
CCCATATATATATATATATATATATATATATATATATATATATATATATTAAATTATTAATCTAATATTGAATTATTGGGGTGGGACACAAGCCACTTATTAACTTCTTCAAATTTTTAAGTTCACCTAGTTCATTAAATGCAAAATTTCACACATTAAATGACATTAAAATATTTAAAAAAATATATCATTGGGAATACAACATAATATTATACAATTTTTTTTTACTGAAAGTCAAAATTCACATGGCATATATTTGTTCCAAGGGATTCTATCTAGCACATGAGTAAAAAATCAGGTCTTCATTTCCAAATTTGGCCAAAAAGTGTTACCCACCTTCATGGAATCAGCCTGCTAGCACAACATTAGATGAAGATATAGAACTGAAATATGAATATTTTATTAGCAATCTGGTTCAAGATCCATACACATCATTTCTCTGCACACCAACAATATATTTGAATGAAACACGAATACAACAACTATTATATCATAATTCCTCCCTACCTCTCCTTTTACATATACAAGAATCCTTATATAGAAGATATGAGATCTGTAGATGATGTGGAAGGATGGGATTGAATCCTGTAACAAATGCAACGAACAACCAGAAATAGAAACAAACAAAATCTTAGAAAATCACGTCTGTTCTGGAAATAAATTCTCTAAATATGTTCGTAAATTATGAAAACTGCACATGTATAGGGGTAAATAGGGTCGTTTTTGAAGTGGGTTTCGAATAGTTTCACCAAATTCCTCATAGATTTCTTATAAATGAAGCTTGAAGTCATGTTCCAGGATTAATGATAGGAGTTCCTAAATGAGGGTTCCAATGGGTGCAGGAAATGCATAATTATGGGTGTGATTGCCAACACACATATGGTTTAGTGTCTTCCTTAGGTTTCACCATATGTATTCATTCGTGTACATAAAGACTATAACGTAAATACATTTTATTCCACCACATCAGTAACAGACGGTTTAGTGTCTTCCTTAGGTTTCACCATCTGTATTCATTCATGTACATAAAAACTATAATGTAAATACATTTTATTCCACCACATCAGTAACAGAAATGAAATGCTTGTTATGAAATCATGTTTTTTTATCCTCGGACTATTAAGAAATCATGTTATAGCGAACTATATGTATTTAATGATTTTTATATTAGAAACTCCATATGTATGTATTTCATTTTTTTTTAAATGCATTTGGAAAGATTCAACTTACTTTATGTTTGTGGGTGTTATGTAATCATTTTGAAGATACTAACCATCAAATACTATCAAGTGGATTCGACAATGAGAGTAAAGAAATGATGTTGTGGTGACGAGTGTAAAGGCAAGAGTTTCTTAATTATGAACTTAATTCTCCTATGTTACTGGTCCTAATAAATTAAATACTTTGAATGAATTCCTAGGTTGTTTAAAAGATGATTCACATGAAGAAAACAATGATGATAGGGACCAAACTAGGTATTGAAGTAAGTGTTGGATGCCGAAATAAAATATAGGGTTATATCTTATTTATGCAAAAAGAATGTAGTTGGCCACAATCCTTAGGTCACATGTTTGATAATATTCTAAATACAATACTTGCCGGTGTGAGGACCAAATTAGCATCATAAAAATCATATTTAATACATTAAAAATAATGAATTAGGCATATTTTACTTTTATTATTTTTTGCACTAAGAGGCGCTTTCTACAACTCAAAAAGGAGAGATGTGTTTGTATGTAATGGTGATGTGGCACATGTCAAATCAATAAAAATAAATAAATAATACAAATTAACATGTTTTCTATTTAAAAAATTACAAAAATTATATAAATAAGTAACCAAAAACAAAATAACAACCAAGATTCACAAACACTATTGGTTTCATCTAGCAGTGACACTCGATTAAGCAACTAAGGCAGGCATGAAATTGACAGAGGAAAAATTATTGATAATTATCATATATAGTGGTGGTTGTAAATTACCTTATTATTACCGGTCTTTCAATAATTTCACCATAACAAATAAAAAAAATTGTTAACCATCTACGAATTCTCTTATAGAAAAAAAATGTTAACCATCTGCGAAATCTCTCATAGGTTTCAATAGATTCCTTCAATCATTGGTTTTAATGTCAACACTTTGTTTAAATATTGATATAATAATGTGAAGGAGTAGTCTACATCACATAGAGTGATTGCAGAGAACACATAAATCAGAAGAAAAAATGAAATGAAACTGTTTTCTCCCTTTTCAAACAGCAAAATATATTGGATATATATAAATCCATTTTAATTTTATCGATTAAAGATATGAGTTATACTCTTAAAATTGATAAAATATATTATTAATATTGATTTGATTCAATTTTATCTAATGTCATATGTCTTAATCGCATTTTTATATTTATAGGTAAAAGAGCTTCCGAATCACATCTAGAGATTATATGAATGTTGTGGATTCATTTTTAATTTCCAACAAATAAATAAATTGCATATATTTAAAATATAAATTTAGATTTAAAACCATATATAAGAATACAAATTAAAACCATAAACATTCCATTCACATTTCCACAACATTTCCACTCTAAAAAGGGGGTTTGTAGTTAGAGATATAGTGATTCCTGTTAGCGCTTGGTGGATCCCTTTTAAGATGGATATATGATGGTAGTTATTAAATTAAAGTAAAAATTAATCTTTGATATATTAATTTCTTGTGAAACGTGATGCCAAGATAGTGTAAAATAATCGAGAAATGAGCAATTTTAGGGGCCCATCAATATGCATAATTAAAATTAGATGTGAGATATAGGATTGATGTGTCTAATTTTATTAAGCATAGAGAAATAGTAACCAAGAAAATATATGAATTTTTTGGAAAATAAGAGAGAAATCCTCAACTCCGTGCTTGAAATAAGTGAAGGAGAGAGGGATATGAAAAACAAAAGATTTAAGCATAGAAAATTTTATTTTGTAGAAAAAAAGTGGATGCAACCAAGCTCAAAGACCCTTCTACCTAAGATGGACTTGCACAATATAGAAAATTTCTCATACAAAAAAGGTTAGATTTAGTCAATATCATCAATAAAAAAAGAAAGAGAACATAAGTGTACCGGACTATAGTCTGTTGCTCTCACAATATTTTGATAATTAAATGAAAATAAGTAAATTGACAAACAAATTCTTATTTAAATAAACAAGATCTAAACAGATTATTTGAAAAAAAATGGAACATGAGATAAAGTCAATTTCACCTCAAAATTAACCAAGACACAAGCTCACAATGTAATTCCATAGGTCAGCCTCCAAATCCTTCAATCTTATTAATCAAATATGAAATAACAACAATACAATGAGTAGAGTCTCAATACCTCCTCTTGAACGAGGAGAAATACCTTTCATTTATAGCCATAAAATAACCCAAACCCCAAGGGGGTGCAATTCCCAATGAGGAGGTTGTTCTGGTTGTTGAGAGAATGGTGGGAGGAGGTTGGAATACCTAGGAGGGGAGGATTCGATGAGTTTATTAAAAATATACAAATTAGAAAATCCTAGGAAAGACTTAGTACATGTCCACACATATTTTTTTATCATGAATACCATGGTATAATACATATACCCTAGGATTTAATAACCTTTTAAGACATAATCATGAATTTCACAATCCTGACTTTGGAGGATTTTAATTGAAAAACTCAAAAATTATATGTCGCTTAAAAAAACCTCACATAATTGACAAGGGTAAAAACACTAAAGGATTATGACCTTGATGATGAAGTCCTAATAAGTCCAATACTTTTACAAAACAAACCCTCATGCTATGTCATTTATTACAATTCCACCAAGGGGGTGTGAACAAGGGAAAAATGGACCACAACTGGACCTTATGAAACCATGGAACTTCTCGAGCACTGAGTAAGAAAAATTGATTTGTTCTGATCCTTGGTGTCTCACTTGAACAACACCCTAAGTGTATCTTAGTGGATAAAAATGGTAATATCTTCCATACATTTACAAGATTATTGTTAGCTTCAATATGTACCTATAAACTATGAGATATAGTTGATGCAATAATCTCTCTTGCATATTTACAATGCTCTTTGGTTTCATCTATTAGTTTCATGATGTCACCATTAAAAATATATTATAGATTCTTTCTGTTGAGGACATCAACCATCTTATGTTTCTAGACATTAATGTTAGAACCAATTAATTTAAGAACAATGATTACCTTAAAAGACATGATGATAATACAAAATAAAACTGACAAACAATACAAAATTTTGACTACAAATATGGATTCTATCATTATAGTAGTTTACAAAACTAAACCAATTCCATACTAGTGTGATAGATCATGGATTCAACCATAAAATCAATCTGAAAAAGTTATAAAAAATAATTGATCTATGTAAACATTCTAATTAATGAATATGATTACATCATATAGAGTAAGTAGTTTCAATTTAAAATGGGCCTTCCAAAAATAATACAAATTCAATGTCATCATGTATTAGCCAATCAAAATGCTTTAAAATTCAAAAAGGGAGCACCTCTTAAACATTTTTTTAATATGAATTTTGTTGATGTATTTGTAAGTTCAGAATGTATTCACTTGTATATATTATATATTTTTTTATTGCACCCCGATGTTCCTATATGTAGAATCATTAATATAATAGAGTCATGTAAAGTCATAGAGGTTAACCCTTCATTGTAAGTCGATGAAATAGTCCCCATAATTGAGGGTTACTAGGGTTATTAGACTCTCCTAGTCAATTTGACCCTGGTATGTAATTGTTAAGTGGAAAACTAGTATAAATAGAGAGCGAGTCTCTCCATTTGAAAGACACACTCACTTAACTGGAGCGCAGGAGTGAGAGAATAGGAGCTTGCACAAGTGAGAGAGAGAACAACTATCGGATATCATCTTTTTATCTTTGGGTTTTACTTTTTCTATTGGTGCTCAGTCTATCTCTGAGTAAGGTGTGGGGTTTTCTCCTTTATGGTTTCCCTGAGGAAAAATCTTTGTGTCTCTTGTTTCTTTTGATTATTGTTGTGCATGTTATTCTCTTAGATAAGATACTAGATCATATTGCTTAAATGATAAAAATCTAACATGGTATCAAAGATAACCTGATAAAAAGTCATTGTACAGTTGCAGAATCTAGGGATTCTTACTTTTTAGGTCTCTCTCCACATATCTTCAGTAAAAGGAGGCTAGGATAACTCTCCATTCAAGGGCACATCTTCCTATCGAAGCAGAATTTGATTCTGGCCATTTTCAATTTTTGACCTATCACTACTACGGGATATTAGGGATTTTAATAGAAGAGGAATTTTTGAGTGAGCCTAACACAGGATTTATCTCCTCCTCAAAATCAAAATTTAAATACCAATATTCAAAGTTTTGGTTTGCTAAAAATCTAGGAAAGTCAAACCCTAATTTTACCCCAAACCTGAAAACCCTAGAATACTAAAACTAGTAGTTTTGGTACAATCTCTATATATCGAGCTTCTAGAAGGATCAGGAGACAAAAAATTTACAAGACACAGGTAAATTCTTTATGTACCCTATGTAAAGGTTTCAGCCTCAGATTCGCTATATTCTGGGAGATATGATTCCTCCAAAGTAGGGTTCCAGCCTATCCCGAGATTCATCCCTAAACAAGTCACCTTGGGAAAACTCTCATAAGTCCTAATTGGTAAAACCAATTCTAATCAAACCTATGGTGTTAGAAATAGGATAGATGATTCTACTTCAGTAAAAAATTTCAAACATAGGGGAGCATAAATTTTGTAGATACCATAGAAACAATATTAGACATTTCTGTAGAAGAAATTGGAAAACTAGTGCTTCGTGTTCTGGGAGCTTCCCTCCACTGTTTTCAGAAAAGGAGTACATTGGAAAGCTCCCTTTGAAGAGGCCCATATTTCTATCTAATCATAAGTTTTAAATATTCTGATTTTTGAAATTTAATGTCTCTCTGACAAACCCTAGATCAGCCAAATATGGAACCAAGATGGACACCTCAAATCAGTAAGATCTAATTTTTTGCTATTTACATTTGAGGTTGTCATTTCAAAAAGACTAAACACAACAACTTGATGAAAACCTTGGTGAAGCTGACAGATTACAAGCATGGAAGTATAGGATCTCAATGGTTCTTTAAGAAAATGAATTGCACACCTTCATAAGTGGAGAAGTTCCAGTTCTAGAGGGAGATGAGGCTAAAGCCTTACACAAGAAGAACATGGTTAAGGCCAAAAGGATTATCTCATACAACAAGTGTCTTCCCTAAAGAAACCTAGAGATATGTTTTATTCCTTAACCAATATATTTTGAAGGGAAGAGTATAAATCAAAAGAAGTATAGGACCTCCATGATCCTTGAAGAAACAGACTTGGATCAGTTCTAAGAGCCAGAGGGAGATGTGGCTAAGGATAGAGCCAATAGAATCATTGCAAATTCTATTAAATATCATCTCTCATGTGTCATCCCTGAGGACACCAAAAGGAAGTGTTTGATGCTATGACAAAGGAGTCAAACAAGAATAAGATATTGTTATAACCACCTTAAATGGCCTCCCAGGATCATGGCATTCATCCATTCAAGGAATGTGTTCCAGAAGGAAGTGATTACCTTCATTAGACTCTGGGAAGAGTTCACACAAGAAGAATCTCGACTCATAATAAGGGAAGAGACGATGGGAGCAATTGAAGATCAAGCTCTCAAGCGATGAGGAATATGAAGAACTAAATTCTTGAAGAACCTATTATCCATCTTATCATTTGGATAATAAATGATGTTGTTATGAATGAAGAAGATGATGAATATAAAGCAATGAGTTTACCCATGAAACAAATAATTATAAGTGTTCAATTGTCATTTCTTGATATTGTTTGGTTCTACATTTGTTTATATTTAGTTGATGTGTTATGCATGCTAGAATGTTTAAATTAATGACAATATACTACTAATATGCATGTGATAGGTAAGTAGTTCATGGTTCTATACAGATGTCCATTGCTACTTATCTAGAATGAAACTTCTTTGCTGACATATTGGATTAGTGCACAATCTCAATGATGTCATGGTAGATATGGAAGGCCTCTAGAAAGTTTCTTTGAGATATAGATGAATGTTGTATTGGATAAAATAGTTGCATGATTATATCTTTATCCATAATAATTTTCCATTATGAATATCCCTTATGAAATGTTTCTAACCATACAACTAATGCATTTGAATCGTAGGAAAGAACGCATACAATTGCCTACAGGAAAAGAAGGATGAGACTTGTTCCGAAGAACAAGTGATGATAGTTCAAGAAATAATACAAAATGAAGAATAATATGACAAGACTTTAGGAGGACTTAGGAACACTCTAGTTATGTGACACTATTGAGCGACATCATTGATGCAAAGTCTTCGAGATATGAAGAAGAAGCCAAGAAGAAAGGGAATAAAAGTACCAGTTCAAGAAGAATTATGTATAGGATGCGGTATCGAAGAGCTGAAGGGAATTTTGTAGTATCTACCATATGAATGTACAAGATGAAGCATGCAATAGATGGAAACATAATGGGATACAAGGAAATATTTGTAGCATGAGGCCTCTCATAGAAAGAAGGCATAGACTATGAAGAGACATTTGTAGCCACTAGAAGTTAAGATACATGACAAGAATACTCATGCGTGCAAATTAAAGAAGGTCTTGTACGAGCGCAGAAGGCACCCATGGGATAACACATACGTGAGGAGCTTAAAGATCACCTAGAATCATTAAGATATTAACCTTTTATACAAGGTTGAAGATGAAATTATATAGAATATGACAAGCTCACAGATGGGTACGAGAAGAACTTTTGAAAAGGTCCAAGATAGAGGATCTTGGTATCCAGTGACCCTAGATGGATACATAGAATATTAGTAGCAAAGGAAGCTAATTGTCACTCTAGTATAGAATGTTTCAATCCATAGGGTATGGAAGGAAAAGGGAGAATAATGCTCCACTTCAGATGATGTGATTGCAGAAGAACCTGAGGTTTGACATTATATGACAGGATGAAAATATTACTTATGGATCTAGGATTTACTAAGAGTAAAGTGTGATACAACCTTTACTTCAAGGTTGAAGGCGAAATACCATTAATGATACTATTATATGTCGATGACTTGTTCCTGACAGGAAAAGAGGAACTCATTACAGATGTAAGAAGGAGACTTGTTTCTAAGTTCAAGATAAAAAACCTGGGTATGATGCACTACTTTCTAAGAATGGAGGTGTGGAAGAATGCGGATGGAATATACCTTGGACAAGTGAAGTATGTAGTGGATATCCTAAAGAGGTTTGGGATGAGGGAATCCAAGACCATGACCATGCCCATGGCATTGAACTCGAAGCTATTGAGTGATGATTCATCAGAGTTAGTTAATGCCACAATCTATCATCAGATGATTAGGTCATTGATGTACTTGACGAATACGAGACCAAATATTTTCTTTGTTGTGAACACGTTGGGCCAATTCCTGACAAATTCGAGACATGTTCACCTGATTACTGCAAAGAATATTTTGAGGTACTTGAAGGGTACAGTTGATTATGGTCTCAAGTATGAGGTGAATCAAAATATTAACCTAGAAGGTTATGTGGATTTGGATTGGGCAGGAAGTGACATTGATAGGAAGAATACTTCAAGGTGTTACTTTAGTATGGGATCAGGTGTGATCTCTTGGTTTATCAGGAAGCAATCCTGCGTGGAACTGAGTATAGCTGAAGCTGACTATGTCACATCTCGTTCAGCTGGTTGTGAGGCAGTTTGGATGAGGAAGCTACTATATAATTTATTTGATCTCTAGCTGGATGCTACATGTATATATTGTGACAACCAGAGTTGTGTAAAGTTGTCAGAGAACCTATATTTCCATTAAAATTTAAAGGATATCAAGATAAAAAATCATTATATCAAGGATATGGTGCAGAGAGGAGAAGTGAAGCTCTAGTATGTTGTGATGAATGAGCAAATAGCTGATGTGTTGAACAAGCCATTAGCTAGAGTGAAGTTTGAATAATTCAGGGAGAATATTGGTGTTCTCCAGATCAAGGTTCCTTCCAAGGGGAAGTGATGGGTCAGTGTGTCCTTATGACATGGTTGTAGTATTTATTCCTCACATGGTCAGATGTAAGTGTAGATCCCTTCTGACATGGTTGCAGGATGTGTTCCCCACATGGTTAGATGTAAGTGAAAATCCCTTCTGACATGGTTGTGGGATGTGTTACCCACATGGTCAGATCTAAGTGCAGATCCCTTTTGACATGGCCATGGGAGGTGTTCCCCGCATGGTGAGATGTAAGTGCAGAGCCATTTTGACATGGTTGTGGGGTGTGTTCCCCACATGGTTAGATGTACTTCTATAGCCCTTATGATATGGTTGTAGGATGTGTTACCCACATGTTCAGATATAAGTGCAGAGCCCTTCTGACATGGTTGCGATATGTGTTCCCCACATGGTCAGATGTAAGTGAAAATCCATTCTGACATGGTTGCGGGATGTGTTCCCCACATGGTAATATGAAAGTGCGGATCCCTTCTGAAATGGTTCCAGGATGTGTTCCCCACATTGTCAGATGTGAGTGCAGATCCCTTCTAGCATTGTTACGAGATTTGTTCCCCACATGGTCAGATGTAAGTGCAGAGCCTTTCTGACATGGTTGTGGGATGTGTTCCTCCTATGGTCAGATGTAAGTGTTTTGGAAGATGAATACCTACATGGAGGCTAGGCCTGCAACTAGCATGAAAAGGGGATGGCTCTATAGAACTTCCTATGATGAGTACAATTGAGAGATATCACCATTTGCTCAAGATAGTAGGAGCAGTGACGATGATGATGATCCATCCTGATGATGATACAAATTGATTATGATTTAATTTTGATGATGATCCAGAGATGAAGAATTGTGCTAACGGACCATGTCAAGAAAATACCTTCCTAGTTAAGACTGAGTGTTGATGTATTTGTAACTTCAGAATGTATTCACTTGTATATCTTATATTGTATTTCATTGTACCGTGATGTTCATATTGGAAGAATCATTAATATAATAAATTCATGTAAGGTCGTAGAGGTTAAACCTCCATTGTAATTCAGGGAAATAGTCCCCAAAGCTAAGGGGCACTAGGGTTATTAGAATCTCCTATTGAAGTCAGCCCTGGTAAGTAATTGTCAAGTGGAAAAATAGTATAAATAGAGAGTGAGTCTCTCTATTTGAAGCACACTCACTCAAATGGAGCGCATGAGTGAGAAAAAAGGAGATTGCACAAGTGAGAGAGAGAATAGCTATCGAAGATCATATTTCTGTCTTTGGGTTTTACTTTTGCTATTGGTGCTCATTCTATCTCTGAGAAAGTTGTGGGGTTTTCTCCTTTATGGTTTCCCTAAGGAAAAATATTTTTGTCTCTTGTCTCTTGTGAGTATTGCTGTGCATGTTATTCTCTTAGATAATATCCTAGATCATATTTCTGAAATGATAAAAATCTAACAAATTTGGGGATAGGTATCATAAAAAAAACTACTTTTTTTGTTCGTATTTTCGACACAATGTCATCATCACATTTTTCAGGTATTTCTTATTTTTTGGGTAGAGAGGCCCATCAAAAGTATGCCAAGTGGGTACGCGTTGGATGCAGAATTTAATTCCACATCCAATGAGATCTCCCGGTAAAAATTTGAGTAAAAACACAGGGAAATATGTAAAAAATACGAACAAAAAAGTAGTTTTTTCTTTTCTTCCTCGAAAATTAATAAATATTATTTTATTAATTTTCTGTAGGAGGCCCATTTGAGTTGAAAGTTTTTCTAATTAGAAAGCACAATAGCAATGACTAAATCATAGAAGACAAATAAATCCTATGAGAAACCTAGATTTCACATCAACTTACTATAAAAATAGGGTCCACACTGCTTGGATTTCCATTCCTTTGTATTTTATGTGAAACTTCGATAAGGTAGCACATATTTGTCCACTCTTGTAATTTATCTTTAATGGAATCATTTTTTTTAATGGGCCAAGACCACAAAAACTAAATGGCATAGGAATGATACACCCCTCTTCTTTACCAAACAAAAATCTATGATACATATGGATAGTCTTAGATATTACATGGTATTTGGTGAGTGTTTCTCTCTCCTTCACCCAAAAGAGATATGATACATATAATTGGTCTTAAGTGTGTCCCTCTCCTTCACAAAAAAAAATTATCATATTTATGGTTGGTCATAGACCTTATGTGGTTGCTGGTGAGTGAACCATCATCTCACAATTGAAGGAAGATAGGATGTCACAATTAGAGGAACATGTATATAAAGGAGAACAATTATATATATGATCACAAAATTGAAGGGATAGAGGAGACCCATATATATAATTGAGAAAACAAGTAGGTTTGAGAGGAAGAGATGAAGAGCCAAAAATTAGGTTTGAGAGGAAGAAATGGAGAGCCAAAAATTAGGTTTGAGAGGGAGACAAGGAGAGAAAAAAAATTTAGTCTTGAGAGGGAGAGCAGGAGAGACAAAATCTAGGATGTGACAAAAATGTGGTAATGAAGGATTTATTTTTAGAGTTTTATGTTAAAGAAAAATAGGTTTAGGGGTAAAACCCAAGAAATTTTAGATTTTGGTTTTTATTTTAATATTTTACACAAGTTTTTTGGAATAAAATCCATTTTGACCCTCAATATGAGTTTAAAACATCTCATACAAACATTCCAAACTACAACACTTTAACTCTTCACACACTCCTGCACCATACATTACAATTGATCCTCCTCCACCTATATTATATAGTCTAGAGGAATAGGACAACATATGCCATCACTAATGTAGGATAAAATCATTTTATAAGTTATTGTAATATTATTTAGTAAAATTTTTATTATTATTGTTGACTACTATACTTATAAATCGTCACAATTCATTGTGAAGCACTGTGATTTCAGGTTTTTGCTTTTTCCTTATAATGTTGTTGAACTTTGAAAGTTTGGGATTAAAAAAAAGGTAAGATATGTAAATGGTTCGAATCCATTAAATTAATATACTAGGGTTATTATAGAGTGATGAATCTATGAATTTCCATCTTCAAATGAATTTTTTTGACAAAATTGGGAGATGAAACCACACTCAATTTCTCAAAACCTTATTTATAGCAACCATTCCTAAAGAGAATACAAACACAACCAACAAGATCATTATCAGAATATGGAAATTTCTCTATAAAAATATAACAATAATAATATGGATATACTTAGTAATACTTGTATGTTTTTCTATTTTTTTTTTATGTTCAATATTTATAAATATTAAATCACATTTGCAGTAATGGTGCAATTGCTAGCACTCAAACTTTTGAAGGAATAACTTCTAAACTTTAAGTTTCTGAAAAAATCCATTTCAATATTATAAGATGAATTGAGATCAAACTACACTTAATTGCTCGAAACCTTACTAATTATTAAAAAAAATCCCCAAAAAATTGAAACACGGAAAAAAAAAATTAAAAATAAAAATAAAAAATGAAACCATGAAAAATAAAGATACTTAATGATTATTGTGTAAGTGATATTTTTATTAGGTTGAAAATTTATAAATCTTAAATCACATATGCTAGAATATATCTTTACTACAACTTTCCAAAAAAGAAATTCCAAACTTCAACTTTTTGCAATATTTCAACTTTGTGTAACATGGCATTTCATTGTTATAAGATGACCTAGACTATCAATATTAATTTGTAATGAAATTCTAATATAAAATATTAACTTATATTAAAATATGTAATAAGTTCCCCGGAAGCTGGTGTCCACATGAAGTCCATGGCGACGGGTTCGGGTGATGAGGCACACAACTGTGTCTCCTCGTTACCTTCCCGGCGTCACCTTCTCATCACCGTGTTGAATTCTCCCTCATGGATGTGTGCATTAAATATTGTACAGGGCATGGAGATCTCACAACTGTGGGATTGTATAGGGTTGTCACCTTATAGATAGTTAATCTTAATGAGTTGTCTTGTTCGACGATCCTATGCACCAAATGCTCAAGGAAATTGCTTCTTAATCACCCTGTCCATTTTCTCCTTGCACCTTGTCCATTGCACTCTTCCTATCCTACTACCTCTCTACCTCCAGCTTCCCTATGTTTCTCAGCCATGTCGCGACTCCAGAGAGGAACTCCTCATCGAGGTCATGATGGGATAGGAATCCACATTCAGCCTCCTATTCCTTTCGACGATCCAACTAGTCACGAAGGATTTGGTGTTGAAATTAAAGACTCTCTATGCACCATGATTGATGACTGGGAGGATTAACTCTTAGGCTCCCTCATAGCTGCAGGCCAAACCCCCGAATGTCACAAAAATTACTGGGTTTTCAATAACCTCCTGGTTTGTATTTTTCTCTGATACTCAACACATCCCCTCCCCGATGTTGTCCCTCCACCACCCCCAGTCCTTGCAGTTTACCTGGTTCCTTCTTACCTCCCTGCATCCACTCTTGCACCCGCCCTCCCTCCCCAATAGTTGCTATCGAATGTGAACCCTCCCCCCTCACTCCACAGATCTATATAAAAACCATCTGAGTTGGAAAATGCACCTTCAGCCTGGCTTCTCAAATGAAAACCGAGCCCCTCTCAATTAAGACTCCTTCTTCTAGCAAGAATGAAATCGACAACAACAGTGAAGAAGACACTTCTAGCGGTGAAGACGCCAGTGACGGCAAGGATGAACTAGGAGAGCCAAGCTCCTCAGGCTTCATGACTCCTATCATTGAGGAGTCATATTTCAAACCTTAACCAGGTTTCTTATTTTCAAGTCTCTCCTTTTGTTATGTCTCAAGACTTTTGGAATTTCGATGTCACAACTTTCAGACTGATGAACATGTTTTTTATGTAAAAGAGTTAAATCTCTTCCTTTTTGTATCTATTTTCCCTAATTCAGGGAGGATCTCGTAGAATTTTTTGGTTTGTCTTATAGTATTAAGTAGACTGAACGTCTACACCTTCTTGTTCCTTCCAAAAGGACAGATTCTATGCTCTGTAACACTTTTTGTATGATTATTATTTTTCTTCAATAGAATAGTTCATGAACTTACAAAAAAAAATGTTTAATAAGTTTGCAAAACCTATTAACATATTGTATAAAAAATAATCCAAAATATCAATTTTAAGATATACATGTCTATAAAATATTATCTAATTTTTTCTCTAATATACAAAATTTTAAATTATAATTATTATTTTTCATAATACCTAATTAAAAATTCAGACTATAAAAATATTAACATAGATAATAACATGGTATCATCGTATAAATCGAATATTATACCATATATTAACACTATAAAAAATATTAATAAAATGTTAAAAATATTTAAATTATTATTATCATTATCATTTATGTTTTAATGATGATGTAAAAGGTTATTAATGTCCACTAAAACCAAATTTGATGCATCAATAGTTAAAAAGGGTAAGGAATTACATAGTTTACATTATAATTATAATTTTATGCTAAAAACATCTTTAAGAGACTCATTCTTAGATCGCCATAGTTTGTTGAGTTGGAAGGTTGAGAAGGTCGATAATGTAACACATATTTTGAAATTGCAATTTATTTTTTGTGCGTATGAAATTTCAAAGAAAATGTTTTTCATATAAAACCCCTTTAATGTCTTTCTTTTAACCCCTAATGTTTTAAGAATTGTCCTATGCCTTGTTCACACTCGAGCTCATGAGAATTTGTTTTTATTTTAGCAATTCTTGTTTTCATCTATAGGATAGATAAAGTATAAATATACTTTTCATTTTCAGAATTATGGTTCATGACCTCTTTATAGTATATTAATTTTCTTGTATCTTCTTATTTCCTTTCTCTTACTATAATTTATATTTATTTATAGATGTAATAACGCTTTTAATGTTATTGTTCTACGGTAAAAATACATCTTCCTTGATTACACAATGATTTATCTAAAACTTGGCATCTTTAGGCCAACTCCAATTTAGAAAGCTTATTGTCTTACATTGTTTATCTTGTTCTTGTACATTATGTACCTAGTGACAACTATGCTTTCAATGGGAAAAAGACTCACTTTTATGATGAGCATATGATAGGATGTACTAACTTTATTTTTGATATTAGAAGTTATGAAAAATGTTTATTTGATCTATATTTCTTCACAGATATGTAGAGATGTTGCAGGCCAAAACTTCACAACACGTGAGTGACAAGGGTTTGAAAGAGTAATTTATGTTTATCCAAAAGCTAAAGGTTCATTTATTTTCAACTCTTTAAGCACAAAATAACATTTCCACTCTTCATCCATCATTTTTTCAAATTTGTAGTTAAAGTTAAACTCTATTGTTGTCATACACTAGTATAAATCTATCTTAACTACATCTTAACTATGGCTCTACCAAGGGCCTATACTCACTAAGTTCTGTTGAGGTGCAAACCCTTTTTAATTTACAAAAATGTCTAATAAGTATTTCTACTTGGGAGGGAAATGGAAAACTTTCTTAATTAATTTCAAAATAGGGTAAATATCAGTAGAAGAATGAAGTGAGTAACATTAATAATCATATAATCAAATATTTTTCCAAAAATGGCTTTACTTGTATTTATTTAAAACTAATAATGAACATCAAGAGTATTTAATGAGTAAAATAATCCATATAAAATTTAAAATCTAGATTTCCAGATAAATTGGAATTTGAAAAACATTTTAATGTTCCTACAACTTGAAAAATATGTTCCGAAACATGAAAAAAATTCTAAAGCATCATTCAACTCAAATTATTTCTAAACTTGGTCAAAATTCTAGTACAACCTTATCACACCGTCATTCAACTCAAAAGGAATTCTTAACTTTTCTTATAGCAAGAATGAAGCCGACAACAACAGTGAATAAGACACTTCTAGCGGTGAAGAAGCCTCTAATGACAAAGATGAACCAGTAAAGCTAAGCTCCTTAGGCTTCGGGACTCCTATCATTGAGGAGTCATATTTCAAACCTTAACCAGGTTTCTTGTTTTCAAGTTTCTCCTTTTGTTATGTCTCAAGGATTTTGGAATTTCCATGTCACAACTTTGAGACTCATGAACATGTTTTTTTGTAAAAGAGTTAAATCTCTTCCTTTTTGGATCTGTTTCCCTAATTGAGGGAGGATCTGGTAGAATTTTTTAGTTTGTCTTATACTATTGGGAAGACTGAACATCTACACCTTCTTGTTCCTTCCAAAAGGACACATTCTATGCTCTGTAACACTTTTCGTATGATTACTATTTTTCTTCAATAGAATAGTTCATAAACTTACAAAAAAGATTTTTTTAATAAGTTTGCAAAACCTAATAACATATTATATAAAAATTAATGAAGAATATCAATTTTAAGATATACATGTCTATAAAATATTATCTAATTTTTTCTTTAATATACAAAATTTTAAATTATAATTATTATTTTTCATAATAACTAATTAAAAATCCACACTATAAAAATAATAACATAGATAATAACATGATATCATCATATAAATCAAATATTATACCATATATTAACACTATCAAAAAATATTAATAAAATATTAAAAATATTTCAATTATTATTATCATTATTATTTATATTTTAACGATGATGATGTAAAAGGTTATTAATGTCCACTAAAACCAAATTTGATGCATCAATAGTTAAAAAGGATAAGGAATTACATAGTTTACATTATAATTATAATTTTACGCTAAAAAATTCTTTAAGAGACGCATTCTTAGATCACCATAGTTTGTTGAGTTGGAAGGTTGAGAAGGTCGATAATGTAACACATATTTTGAAATTGAAATCTATTTTTTGTGCATATGACATTTTGAAGAATTTTTTTTTCATATAAAGCCCCTTCAAAGAAAATGTTTTTCATATAAAACCCCTTTAATGTCTTTCTTTTAACCCACAATGTTTTAGGAATTGTCCTATGCCTTGTTCACAATAGAGCTCACTAAGAATTTGTTTTTATTTTAGCAATGCTTGTTTTCATCTATAGGATAGATAAAATATACATATACTTTTGATTTTCAAAATTATGGTTGATGACCTCTTTATAGTATATTGATTTTCTTGTATCTTCTTATTTCCTTTATCTTACTATAATTTATCTTTATTTATAGATGTAATAATGTTTTTAATGTTATTGTTATACAGTAAAGCGACATCTTCCTTGATTACACAATGATTTATCTAAAACACGACATCTTTAGGTCAACTCCATTTGAGTCACAAGTGGTTTTAACGGGAGCTTAAAGCAATTTTAGAAAGATTATTGTCTTATGTTGTTTATCTTGTTCTTTTACATTATGTACTTAGTGACAACTATGCTTTCAATGGGAAAAAGACTCACTTTTATGAGGAGGATATGATAGGATGTACTAACTTTATTTTTGATATTAGAAGTTATGAAAAATGTTTATTTGATCTATATTTCTTTAGAGATATCTAGAGATGTTGCAGCCCCAAACTTCACAACACATGAGTGACGAGGGTTTCGAAGAGTAATTTATGTTTATCCAAAAGCTAAAGGTTCATTGATTTTCATCTCTTTAAGTACAAAATAACATTTCCACTCTTCATCCATCATTTTTTCAAATTTGTAGTTAAAGTTAAACTCTATTGTTGTCATACGCTAGTATAAATCTATCTTAACTAAATCTTAACTATGGCTCTACCAAGGGCCTATACTCATCAAGTTCTGTTGAGGTGCAAACCCTTTTTAATTTACAAAAATGTCTAATAAGTATTTCTACTTGGGAGGGAAATGGCCAACTTTCTTAAGTAATTTCAAAATAGAGTAAATATTAGTAGAAGAATGAAGTGAGTAACATTAATAATCATATAATCAAATATTTTCCCAAAAATAGCTTTACTTGTATTTCTTTAAAACTAATAACGAACATTAAGAGTAGTTAATGAGTAAAAGAATCCATATAAAATTTAAAATCTAGATTTCAAAATAAATTGGAATTTGAAAAACATTTTAACCTTTGGACAACTTGAAAAATATGTTAGAAACCTTGAAAAAAGTTCTAAAGCATCATTCAACTCAAATTATTTCTAAGCTTGGCCAAAGCTCCACTACAACCTTATCACACCATCATTAAACTCAAAAGGAATTCTTAACTTTTCTAATATGTTCCCCATGTTAATTTGGTAATGATTTATTATTATAACATTCTTTTTAATAATTTTAATATAACAAATTTGTTCATAATTAAATAACAGCTTCTAAATCTTGCATAACTTTTAATTAAAACTAATGCTTTATTATTATAACATTCTATTTTAATGATTTTAATATAACAAGTTTGTTCATAATTAAATAAGAGCTTTAAAATTTTGCATAACTTTTAACTAATTTTGTAATCATATGTTTTTTCTACTTAAATTAATTAAAAAAACTAGTTATAATAATGTTGGAATTGGAAAGATACTATAGTTGATAAAAAAGACATCATAATTTCTTTATTTGTATATAACATAATTATCTTATACTCAAATTATTATTGTACAAGAATAATCAATATTATTAAAAAAGATTACTAAGGAAAAAAGACTTCAAAAAGCAAGCCACTTCAACATTAACATTATAAGATGAGCCACAACGCGGTTATTTTATATGAAACTTTTGATATAAGTGGAATCAAATTTATTCGAGGCTACAATTGAAGATTAAATTAAATGTGAGGTTATCCATGGTGTCAAACTTTTCATTGCGAGGGAAATAGTACTCTAAAAATTTTACCGTTGGGAGGAGCGGACAACAAAGAGCTATTAAATTCTTCTCAATGCATTTGCCTTATTATTTGTTTGAATTTGTATCTCTGGCATGTGGGGCGCTCCTTGCTTTTGCTTTTCTTTGTACTCGGTGGGTGAGATGTCTTCTCTATGTGTTCCGTGTTCTAGTTTCTCTGTGGGCTCTGTTTCTTGGTGGAGTCAAACGTTTCTTGGGCTGAACAGAGGCAGAGGCATGGCGTTTCTTGGGCTGAACAGAGGCAGAGGTATGGCGTTTCTTGTAGGGAAGAGATGAAAATACTCTTCAAGTAAATACTTGTCTCTATTTACTTTGTTTATTTTCTTTTGAGCTATTCAAATGAAGAGAAAATTTGGAATTCTGTTGTTAGCGATGCTGGGATACTTGCAGTTGCAGCGTTATTACGCATTTTATTTACGTTTTATTGTGGCATCAGTTTGATTTTGTTCTTTTCTTCAATTTATATAACTTATTCTTGCCCTTGATCTTTTTCTGTTCTTTTTCTTCCCTGTTATATTATGTTCTGTTTTTTTTTCATAAATTCGTTAATCAATCTCTACCCTTTCCCTTTTTTAATGTTTGATTTATTTATATGTTATGGGTTTTACTGCAAATTGAATCAAGCAAATTGTATGTTCTGCATATGTCTTGTCGGTGGATGGGTGAGTGATGTGATCTATGTATTTCTTTTCATATTGACAGTTTCTCGTAATCAATAAATATTTAATTTCGCTACCGGTTGGTTTAAACATATGAAATGAAAATTTGTTTGTTTATGTCTGGGACAATAAGCGATGTCACATCAATAAAAGAAAAAGACACTGTTCATGTCGGTACTTTCTTTTCCTTTCTCTATTTGTGCTTTTTTTCTTCCAGTTTCTAAAATTTTGGAGTTTAATTGTTAAGGATGCATGTCGTTCTAGAAGAATTAGTATGATAACTACTTTTTAAATTTTAATTCTTTTCCTTGTCTTCTCTTGTACTATGTTGTGGTTTAGTAAGAAAATTTCATCATAAATTTTATGCCTCTTTTAATTCCTCCCCGAAGATACTTTACCCTTTATGCTACCTTGCATATATTTTATTGACTATTGATTGCATCATTGTTTACTTAATCTCATATCACCCTCTCAGCCTACACTTTATCTATTTACACTCTATCTATTCTGGGTTTCTATGAAGGCATCATCCTTTTTTCTTACACTCTTGTATTTTTTGTCGTTTACCCTTCCTCTTATTTTCTTCTTTACAATAATTCATTGTCCTTTCTTCTTTGTTATAATGATTTTTTTGGCATAGAAGAGAGAGGGGGAGTGGAAGGAGGAGGGAGAGTGGTTGGTTGTAGACGAGGGGATAGGGGAAGGGGAGGCAATTATAGGGCGAGGTTGAGGAGGAGTGGGAGGAGGGAGAGGGGAGGTAGGTGGAAGGGAGTAGGATGAGGATGGGAATGGGGTGGGATGTGAGGGGTGAACGATTAGATGGGGGTTAGAGGGGAGGTGGAGTAGGAGGATGAGGAGGATGGAAGTGATAAGAGGAGGAGGAGGAGGAGACAATGGGGTAGGGGGAGAAGGATG
>LPNX010479038.1:321932-377179 GCA_001517045.1 Pseudotsuga menziesii | reverse complement strand
ATGTAAGGACGGGGATGTAAGGAAATGGAGGGGAGGATGGGAAGAGGGGAGGAGAACGAAGAGGCGGAGGTGATTTGGAGGTATATGAGGAGGGGGAGGAGTAAGAGGAGGAGAATGAGGGGGAAGACAAGGAGGATGAGGGGAAAAAGGAGGAGGAGGAGAAGAGAGAGGATGAGGTAGAGGAAGTGGAGGTAGAGGGGGAGAGTAGAGGGGTAAGGTAAGGGTTGCACGATGGAGAAGGAGGTAGGGGTAGGGTGGAAATGACTGCGGGACAAAAGAGGGTGACAGGGAGGAGGAGAATGAGGAAGAGGCGGATAGAGAGGAGGAGTGGGATTGAGAGGGGGAGAGGTGTAGAGGTGTGGATGATGGAAGGAGGGGGAGGGGGAGGAGGATGGGGAGTTGGAGGGGGAATGGTAGGAGGGTGAAGGGGAGGAGTGGGGGGTGTACATGAAGGAGGGGGGGGAGTAGGAGAAGGAGGAAAATGAGGGGGATAGGTGGAGGAGAGGGATGAAGCTGAGGGGGAAGATGAGGAGGAGAGTGTGGGAGTGTTGGCTAAGTGTGAGGGGGACAGGGATGGGATCACAGAGTAGGAGATGTTAGTGTTGGTGTAGGAGGAGGAGGAGGTGTGTTGAAGATGAGGAAGAGTAGCACGTGGGAAAGGATATGAGGATGGGGAGGGGATCAGAGGGCGAGGAGTTGTGGGAGAAGGAGGTGCGGGAGGACGAGGACAAGGACAGGGACGAGGAGGGTGTGGGGAAGAGGCGAGGGAGAAATAGGAGGGTGAGGGGTGTCAAAATTGAAACTAGAGAAGTAGGTGTAAGAGGAGTGTGAGGTGGAGTGGGAAGAGGAGGAGTAAGAGGAGGAGGAGGAAGAGGGGGAGCTGTTATTGTTGGAGAAGGGGGTAGGGATAGGGGAGTTAATGATAGGGGGATTGGGAGGGTGAGGGAGAGGAGGATAAGGAGGAAGGTGATGGGGAGGTGAAGTAATAAGGGGAGGGATTAGTGTAGGGGCCGATGATGGGGGGTGGTGGGAGGAAACAACTAAAGAGGAAGAGGAGGTTGAAGAGGAGGGTCAGTTGGGAGAGGGGAGGGAGGTGGAGTAGAGTAAGAGGAGTATGGGGATGGGGATGGGCCAGGATGCAAGGTGGGAAGGGGTGGATTGGGGTTGGGGGGAGGTGGAGGAGGAGGGGGTGATGGTGTTATCTGAGGGGGGAGTGGAGGAGGTTAATAAAGGGTGAAAGAGGGTGTAGGTTAGGGGGAGTGGGGTGAGGAAGAGGAGCATGAGGGGCAGCGGGGTAGGCAAATGTCGAAGAGGTAGGGGATGGGAAGGGGTAGTGGGAATACGTGCAGTAAGGGGAATTGGGGTGTACCAGGAGGGGGGATGGAAGAGGAGGAGTGGAGGAGGATGAAGAGAGTAGCAGTTGGAGGAAAGGAGGGGAAATTGGGGGAGAAGGAGAAGGAGGAGGAATAGGAGAAGTTGGAGGAGGTTGGGGGTAGCAGAGGAGGAGGAGAGTGGTGAATGTTGATGGGAGAAGGGGGAGGAGAAGGAGGGCGACAGTCGTTGTGAGGGGGAGGAGGAGAAGGATGAGGAAGAGAAGTAGGGAAGTTGGAGGAGGAGGAGTAGGAGGAGGAGGGGGACTAGGAGTGTATTTGTATTTAAAACTTTAGAATATATTCTGATGTATAATATCATTATATTTTGTTTTACCCTAATTGGAGATGGGTTTCTCTCCTTTTGAGATGTCATTATTGTTTACGGTCCTTGAGGTACAACCTCCATTATAAGTTGGGGTAGTAGTACCCATTTAATAGAATGAAATGCATTTTTTGAGTCTCCCTAGGTGAAGTTATCCGTGCAAGAGTAAGATGCCAGCCTTTTCAAATTAGAAGGTTAGTCACTTTATGTGTATAAATAGGGAGGCACTCTCCCTCATTTAGACACATTCACTCACTCAAGTTTGCATCAGGAGAGAAAGAAGATGAAGGAAGAGAGAGAGAGATATTTGCATAATACTTCTTATACTTTGTGTTTTTACATATTGTGATATGTCTTAATGACATAACTATTCTGAGGAAGTTGGTGGGGTTTTCTCTTTTATGGTTTCCTTGAGGAAAATCTTTGTGTCTTGTGTATCTTCTCTATATTGTGCATCCTAGGTTTGGAAAATTAGGGTTTCTATGAAAAATTCTAGGTCAGCCATCTCCATAGGTGAGTCAGATACCTCAAATCCGTAATATCTAAATATTTTTTATTTCCATTTGAGGTTCTCATTTCAAAAAGTCTCATCACACCCATCTTGATGATAATATTGGGGTGAGAATGAAAGTACAAGATCTTCTTAATCCTTGAAGAAAATGATTTGTATCAGTATATTAGTAAGAAAATTCGAGAGTCAAAGGGAGATGAAGCTAAGGCTATTCATAAGAACAAATTTTTTAAGGCCAAGATGATCACTGCAGATTCTATTAAGGATCATCTCATCCCCCACGTGTCATCCTTAAAGACACCTAAGGAAGTGTTTGATGCTTTCACGAAATTGTTCAAAGGAAAAAAAATTAATTAGAATATGACTTTGAGCAACTAACTAACAAATGTGAAGATACAAAACTCAAAATCCATGTATTCCTACTTCATAAGGGTTTCTCAAATCAAAGAACAACTTGAAGTAGTTGAAGACAATGTAGAATAAGGATAGATTATTATGATCACCTTGAATGGTCTCCCAAGATCATGGGATTCATTCATTTAAGGAATATGTGCAAGAAGGTGGATGATATCTTTCAACATACTTTCAGAAGAATGCACAGAAGAAGAATATCAAATCATACCAAGAGAAGAGAAGATGGGATCAACTGAAGATCAAGTTCTTATATATCAAAATATAAGACTGAAGGAGAACCAGCATCACAACAAAAGGAGGGACCATTATTAGGAAAGACAAAAGCAGTACAAGAAAGATCCTTCCAATATTTGATGCTACACTTGTGATGAGAAGTGAAACTACTCTAGAGATTGTCCCAGGAACACAGACTCTTTAAAAAATAAGTCCAACAAGAAAATACAACATTCTCACACCACCAAAGACGATGAATCAACAAAGAAAATATTCAGTAAAGAAAGAGATGATTCTTCAAGTCATGAAGAGTGTGTCCTCATCTCAGCATGCATGGGCACTATCTCACATGGAAGTAATGATTGGATTATATATAGTAGGGCATAAAAACATGTGATAGGATACAAAGAATCATTCGTCAATCTATCTGAGCATGAATCACCTTACAAGGTGATATGTGGGGATGATTATTAATAGCCCATAAAGGAAGTGGATACGCTTCATACAAGCTAGATTTCAGAAAATATTTGAAGATGAAATACATGCTATCTATTGCACGACTAAATAAGAATCTTATCTCCATCCCTACACTCTATGCAAAGAGAATAAGGGTTTCATTTTTTGATGACCAAGTATTAATGTGGCCAAAAGGAAAGACAATAAATAATGCAACAATAATTAGAGAGCAAAAGGGAGGTTTGTACAAGTTGAAGGGCCAACTTGAACAATCATTGGTTCATGAATCAATATAATCAAGTGAACTATGGCATCAAAGGATTGAACATGTGCACTATAGAGCAATACCAATTACAATAAAAGATGTTTCAGGACTTCTAGAAATCCAGGAAAAACATGAATTCATTTTCAAATGATCTGCATAAGAAAAGAATGCTAAGAAGTCATTTCCTAGTAGTGAAAGAAAATAAAAATGAATATTGGATATAGTACACTCACATGTGTGTGAGTGGGCTCATTTCATCTAAATCACGAAGAAGGTATGTATACTATGTTTCCTTTATATATTATTTCTCACGTAAAACTTGTATATATGTCCTGAAAAGCAAAAATAAAGTCTTCAACATGTTCAAGGAATTCAAATCCTTGGTTGAGAACCACAATAAAAGGAATATAAATACTCTAGGGTTATATAATGGAAGATAATTAACCTCAAAATAATTCAAGGAACTCTAGAGAGGATCTAGGATTAAGAGGGAATTGAGAACTACATACAATCCTCAGTAGAATGGCGTTGTGGAATGAAAGAACAAAACTATAATGGAAGAAACAAAAGAAATTTTACATGACCAGGATCTTCCAATTCACCTTCGAGTAGAAGTGGAAAGTACATCTATGTATGTATAGAGTATTACTCCTCACTAAGTACTCAATAACAAGACACTTGAAGAGGCCTTCTCAAGAGAGAAACCAGAAGTCATCCATCTCAAAATATTTGGATGTGTGGTGTACATACACATTCCAAAGGAGAAGAGGACCAAGCGTGATCCTTTTGGGATGAAGGGAAAATTTGCATGATATAAAGAATTAGAGGAAATTTAACCTAAAAATGGGCCTCCTAAAAAAAGTTAATAAAATAATAGTTAAAATAATAAAATAATATTTATTAATTTTGAAGGAAGGAAAGAAAAAACTATTTTTTGTTTGTATTGTCGACATATCTCCTCGTGTTTTTACTCAAATTTCAATTGGGAGAGCTCGTTGGATGTGGAATCAAATTCTACATCCAACGAGTACCCACTCAGCATACTTTTCATGGACTCTACTACACCCAAAACAAGAAATACCTGAAAAAACATCATGATGATGTCATCATCATGTTGTTTCAGCTATTTCTTGTTTTTCGGGTAGCGGGGTCCGTCAAAAGTATGCCTAGTGGGTACTCGTTGGATGCGGAATTTATTTTTTCATGCAACGAGCTCTCCCGATCAAAATTTGAGTAAAAATACGAGGAGATATGTCAAAAATACAAACAAAAAAAGTAATTTTTTTATGATACCTATCCCCAAATTTATATTAAAAAACTGTTTAAGACCTATACGGTATTTCAAATTTAAAGCAATTTCATTGGCTAACACATGATGACATGGAATTAGAGTTAAAGTTAAAAGGCCCCTTTTGAGTTGAAATTTCTTCTAATGACACTTCAAAGGCATAACAATTATAATTCCTAGGATTTAAGAAGATCAAAATCAATAGAGATGTGACATTTGATGAAAACTCAACTTACTCAAGGTTGAGAAAAATACCTATTGAAGAGGTTGAAGAACCCAAAGAAACTAGAGTCTGAGATACAACAATGGAAGAAAAAACTCCATAAGACCATAAAGATAACAAAATGAAAGAACCACAAAAACCTATATAAACACTTCAAGATAAGAACTCCCATAAGAGAAAACCATCATGGTAATGAAATCTATTGCAAGATGCAGAAAGGTGAGGCAGTCCAGATAGGATGCATAGAGAAAGAAAAATACCTAAACCATACAACAACTATTTGGCCCTGCTATGTGATAGAATTAACAAAGAAACTTACAGCTATGAAGAAGAAACTGAAAAGAAAAAATGGAAGGATGCCATGATCGAGGAGAACAAGTTGATTATGAATAATGATGTATGTGAGATAGTTCTGAAGTCGGAAGGGAAGCCTATTGTGACTTCAAAGTGGATCTGCAAGATCAATCATGCTACATATGGAAACATTAAAAATAAAAAGGAAATGTTTGTGGTGTGCAGCTTTTCACAGAAAGAAGGAATAGACTATGAAGAGACATTTCAACCTTTAGCAAGATACACTTCAAGCAGATATATACTTACATTGGTTGTAATAATGAAATGGATGGTACACTATATGGATGTCAAGGAAACATTCTTGAATGGTGTAGTCAAAGAGGAAGCATACATGGATAAGGATTTGGGACACATGAAAAGAAGACTCATGTGTGAAAATGAAGGAATGAATAGTGGTGGAGGAGGAGGATAATGTGGTTGAAGTGACGTGAAAGGGAGGGATGCAGCAACAAAGGAAGATAAGGAACAAAAATGGGTGGAGTGTTAGAATAATCAACCCATATTTACCTACATTGGACATTAATTTAATTATTTTTGTCTTATTACCTTGTTTCCTAGATTCCATTCAATGTTAGTTTCCTTCTACATGTCCTAGAATTCAAAACGTGATAAAAATTAGTCATGGAGAGCTTGGGAAACATCCTAGAAAACAAATTTAGCATGTCTGCTTTATTCTAGATTCTCTAAGGCACATATTTTCTTTTTCTGAAAAGCTGCCTTGTTTTATTTCTGATTTAAGGCAAAAAAACAAGCTAGACTAGGTGTAGTTGACTTGTTTTTTGCCCACATCATCCTCCCTCCTTTTCTCCAAATCAGATCATGTATTAGATTTATTTCTATCCCTCTTTAGCTTTTCCACTTGACTTATCAAATTCGTGAGCATCTACTTAGATTTTGAAACTGCTTTATGCACCTATGGCAGATTTGACTAGATTTAGTAAGCCTACTTTTTGAATATTTCGAATGGAATCCTTATGCATTTGATTATATCATGTAATTATATATTACAGAAGGTTAGTAATTCATAAGTTTGGCTATTATACACTTAATCAATACATATTAGTGTTATGCTCCAATTTCAGTCTCCTTTGGTGTGAGTGTAATTGTTCTATCTCTTGGGTTCAATTTCCACATGGTATCAGATCCTTTGTATATTGATTTATCTCCTTCCAAATTTTTATTGTAGGTTTGACATCATTGACTAGGAGCGCATTCTGCTGACTAGAGGGCATAGTTTCTGAGCTATGGACCAATCTCAGAAGATCATCTTCACTCCACGCAATTTATTTGAGTGGAAAGTTGAGATGGAGATATTGTTGAGAGAAAAATGTCTCTTCAGGGTGACTATGGAAATTGAGGTAGAGCCCAATGTATCTGCAGAGAAAATTAAATGGCATAGCAAGAGGGATGAGGCCTATGGTCTTTTGCGTCTGAGCATTTCAAGAGACCTCCTCTTCCATATTGATGGATTAACATCACCTAATGAAGTGTGGGAGAAGCTACAAGAGATTTTTGTAAAGACATATGAGATGCGAGGACATCAAATCAAGAATGATATGATCTTCTTGAGTCCCAGTAGGTTTGAATCATTGCAACTCTACTTTTCCAAGTTTAAGGCCATTGTTTTGCAGTTGAAACAATGTGGGATCGAAAATAAGGAAGAGAAACTAGTCTTGGACATACTCTCTAGGCTTCGTCCTAACTACTCAGTTTTTTTTTCAACCTTCCATGCCACCAAGTTGACAACTCGAGACTGGAAGATTCCTAAGCTTGCAAAGTTCATGGAATCCCCCACATAGGAACAAGATAACTTGGTGATGATGGGAAACATCAAACTTTCCAAAGACTAAGATTTGGTTGCTATAGATTCAAGGGTGGATTCAAAAAGAAAGACGAAAGCTAAAAATCCACCTAAGAAAAAGAGAGACAATTCTAAGTCTCAAAAGGAGCCCCAAGGTTCCAAGAAGAATTCCTAGAAGAAGAAGAATAAAGGAGAAATGAGAAAGTGCGCATACTATAGTAAGGGCTATCATCCTGAGATCTCTTGTATGACAAAGAAAATTGACATGTTGACCCAAATCCCGGAGAATAATAACATGTCCCTTCCTGATTTCTCAAAGAAGAACGAAGGAGGATCAAATTTAGAATACATAGAGAGATTACATTCCTTAGTTGCTGGCATATCAAGCTCACCAAACCTCATCATAGATTCTTGAGCTTCTAAACACATGGTTTCAACAAAAGAGACATTCTCCTCTCTTGACATGTTGAAAGGACCATTAATAGTTTTGGGAGATGACTCTGTCACTAATAGTTTGGGAAAGTGTAGGATTGATCTTAACCATGGGAGCTTCAATAATGTGTTGTATGTTCCAGTTCTTGCCTCTAATCTCTTGACAGTGTATCAGATGACTCATATTGTGTCTCCAAAGAAATTCATATTCTCCCCTGATGAAGTTGAAATCAATGAGATTTTGAATGGTAAAGTCATAGAAAAACATGTTGTTTATCACACTTTGAAGGTATACAAGTTTTCCAATTTTCTACCTTACTCAAACCCCTCTGCTCTTCTGATTCATGCTAATGAAACAAGCAATATTTGGCATGAAATATTTGGCCATCTTAACTACAAGTATATTTCCAATTTGAGTGAAAATGATATGGTCATAGGGTTACCAAAGATCAAGTTTTATAATGGATTCTGTCAAGGTTGTATCCTAGGAAAACACCCATAGCACAAGTATGAGAAAGCTAGTCATGAGAGAACCTCTACACCTCTTGAGCTGATACACAGTGACATTCCTGGTCCATTCCTGGTCAAATGTGACCCATTTCGGGATTTTTGGCTCAAAGGCTTGGGCTACAATTCTAACTGAAAAGAGGAAGGATTTGCAACCACAAAGATAAGAGTGACTATTTTTTGGGTATTCTGAAGATTGAAAAGGGTAAAAGCTGATCAATTTGAGCACTAACAAATCTTTCATTGAAATAAGTGTTCAGTTCCAAGAAGAGCCTTTAGTAGTAGTTGAAGTTGGAGAGTCTTCTTCACCACTAGAACCATTGATTGTAAGTGGAGAGACTAATGAGTTTACTGATTCTGATATGTATGATAATGATGATTTTATTGTAGATCCCAAAATTCCTACAAGACCAAAATGGGTAGCAAGACCATTCATGCAGCTGGCGAACTAGCTGGAAATCCTAATGACACTAGGAGGACTAGATCTCAATTTTAAAGTGCCCTTTGTGTGAAAGATCCTCTATTTGATGAGAAGTGATATATGATGGTTGAATTAGATCCAAAGACATATGAATATGCAACACATGATCCAATATGGAAACCATCCATGAAAGAAGAATTCACCTCGCTCCATAAGAACAACACATGGGAACTCGTTGATCTTCCCCCAGGGAGGAAGCTAGTTCAATGTAAGTGGGTTTTCAAGACTAAGTTTTCTGATGATGGTTCAAATTTGAAATATAAGGTAGTATTGGTAGCCAAGGGATACTCACAAATACTTGGTATTGAATACAATGAAACATTTGCACCAATGGACAAGATGGACTACATAAGGCTAGCTCTAGCCATTGCAGCTTCAAAGCAGTGGGAAGTGCATCACATGGATGTGAATTGTTATTTCTTAGATGGAGATATCACTAAGGAGATTTACATGTAGAAACCTGAATTGTTTGTTTCTAATCCATCTTTAGTGTGCAGGTTAAAGAAATCATTGTATGGGCTCAAGCAATCCCCCAGGGCTTGGTATGACAAGATTGATGGATTTTTACTATCATTGACATTTGCTCGATGCAAGTATGATCCTAATTTATATTTGAAGCTGATTCATGGTTATTTGATGATTATTGTCTTGTAAGTGGATGACCTACTGATTACAGGAAATTCAAAGAAAGAGATTGCCTCCTTCAAGGATGCAATGAACCATGCATTTTCTATGACATATTTGGGATTGTTGAGACAATTATTGGGTCTTTAAATTGCTCAATCCCAACATGGAATCAAATTACATCAGTCCAACTATGCTTCAGATTTTCTCAAAAAGTTCAACCTAAAATATTGCAAGCCAAGCAAGACTGCCTTCCTTCCAGGAGTTAAGCTCGAAGAAGCAAGTTCTTCTCCTATGGTAAATAATACACTATATAGGAATTTGATTGGGTGTTTTCTTTATATTACACACACTCGACCTTATCTATATTATAAAATTAGTGTGGACTCGATATACATGTATCAACCTCATGATATCCACTAGAGAGCATCCAAAAGGATCCTAAACTTTGTTCAATGAACGAGAACTCATGGGATTTTCTACCAAACAAAATATGATCTTGATTTGATTGGATTTACTAATAGTGATTGGGAAGGTGACAACACAAATTGAAAGTCTACATCAAGATATGTGTTCATGCTTGTAGAAGGACCAATCAGCTGGTTAAGCAATAAGAAGAGTACCATAGCACTCTCATCTACAGAAGCAGAGAATAGAGGAGTTGTAAATGAAACAACTCAATGTTTGTGGTTGTAGGGGATACTTGGAGAATGTGGCTTCGAATCAGATTTTTCAACTATTATCTATTGTGATAATCAGAGTACCATCTGAATATGTAATGATCTAGTTTATAGATAGTGAACCAAGCACATTGAGATCCATATGTACGACATCAGACATCTTGTGCATGATGGTACCATTGTTCTACTCTTTTGTGCATCTTCAGAACAAGTAGAAGACATCTTCACCAAAGTTTTTTGTGAGAATACCTTCAACAATATCAAGTCACTGCTAGGGATTTATGATCATGTTGTGAAGCATGATTGATGATAATATTTCAAAATTTTGTTTTTTCTGTCCACGTTTAAGGGAGTATTTTCCCACTGGATTTTGGCCTCTTTCCTTGGTTGTATGGACAAGCAGTATGTAAAGGGTGACTAAGCCTTGTTGTTAGGACCTATAGTTTTCTGATATTTACTCATAAATTCAAGCTTAAGGGTGGTTTTTAGAATAATCAACCCATAGTTACCTACATTAGACATTAATTTAATTTTTTTTTATTACCTAGTTTCCTAGATTACATTCTAGGCTAGTTGCCTTCTACATGTCCTAGAAGTCAAAAAATGCTAAAAATGAGTCATGGAGTGATTGGAAAACATCTTGGAAACCTAATTTAGCATGTTTTATTTATTTCATATTCTCTAAAGCACATATCTATGTTTTCTGAAAGCTTCCTTTTTTATTTCCTATTTAAGGCAAAAGGAAAAGCTAGACTAGGTGTAGTTGACTTTTTTTTCTCCACATCATCATCCCTCCTTTTCTCCAATTAAAAGAATGTATGAGTTGTATTTACATCCCTCTTTATCTTTCCCACTTGAATTATCAAATTCGTGAGCATCTACTTAGATTTGGAAACTACTTTATCCACCTATGGGGGATTTGACTAGTTTTAGTAAGCCTACTTTTTGACTATTTCAAATGGAATCCTTATGCATTTAATTCTCTCATGTAATTATATATTAAAGCACCCTATTTATTCATAAGATTGGATATTTTACACTTACTCAATACAGATTAGTGTTATGCTCCAATTTCAGTCTCCTCTGGTGTTAATTTTGCATGTTTGATTAGCAATTTTGTGAGTGTAATTGTTCTATCTCTTGGGTTCAATTTCCACATGGAAGAAGGAGAATGATGATGAGGAGGAAAATATCGAGGGTAATAATATTTGTGATAATGATGTAGATGAATATGAGGTGATGGATGAGGAAAAGTTTCAAGTGCAATGTCCGCTCCTTAGTGGATCCATGGTTTCCCCATAACTCATTGAATCGCTATTAGTCTAGGCCAAAATCATAACTACATGTAAATTTGGATTAATTTTGGCCCATCATTCTCTATTTAATTAAATTTGACTTTGGTAAAGAGTGTGACCTATAGTTTGTTTATTTAATTAAATAATTAATTGTATATATGAGTTATAAATGATTATGTCGAACAAGAGGACACACAATATATTAGGTGGGACTATTGCACTAATTTAAAAAAAAGAGGAAACTTGAATAAAACTACACAATAGAAAATCAAGTAAAAGTATAATAAATTAGCAAAATATATAAAGTAGAGAAAAAAATTCATAAAACTGCAAAACTCTAATTTAGACAAGGAGAGTGCATTGTATGAGGTTAGTGGTCCAATCCAATGCATCTTATCCATGAAGTAGATTGTCCAAGAAGTTGCTAGAGATTATAAGAAGGGGTTGAGTACACCTGTTCACGTATTTTCTTTGTATTTTTATTATTTTTGAAGGACTCTAATATTTTCAAATACTTGGAAGTTGTGCTTCTTGTTACAAGATAAAATATGCTACCCCTATTATTCAATATGCTAGTTGATTATTCAGATAGATATTGAGGAGGATCAAATTCAATCATTCTCATTGATTTTTTTTGTAATCTTTCCATGAAGTTATAGGTCTATTTTAATCTAGATGAAGTGTTAAAGATCCAGTAGCTAAAATTCTAATATTTTGGTCTAATCTTTTAATGAGATAGATGTGGTATTGGATGGAAATGTTTATTATGAATGATGTGGTTTCCAAAATTGCATATATATTATGTAAAACATTTCCTATTGCACATTATATCACATTATTAATATTAATTTCTACATAAATTCCATATTGTCATGAATCTTTCTTCCTATGCTCTAGTTGTGATGTTAAATTTAACAAGTTTCCAATTTTCAAGTACTAGAATGAATTATAACACTCAAAATTATGACATGAATGTTGATTCTAGCATATAGGACCAATTCAATCTCAGTGCTATCCTTAAACCTTTAATCTTTTACCGTTTAGTTAAGTTTGGGTTTAGCTTGAAAGTGACTACTTGTGTAATCTTGAAAATGTATTTTTCTTCCTAGCTACTAAACTTTGTCAAGATTAATACAATAAAATTTATAATAGTTATATGCTAGGTTGAGTATTATATCATACAATCCAGTTCAAATTGTACACCATAATACACTAGGTTCCATATAAATCTCTGGGCTATTACCTTGAACCCTTCGGTGTTTCCCAAGGAGTGTATTTAGGTGTAATGCAGCCCAAAGAATGTGTAACTGTCATATTTGGGATTTATTTAGGTTTTATAGGTTTTCCAAATTCTATATTTGACCTCAATTCCAATTTTGGGAATAATAGGAAACCTTTTGTGGTGTTTGAAGCAAGTCTAAAACAAACTAGTCAATGTTTTTGAATTTTTTCCCTAGTGTACCTTGAATCTTGAAAAGGTAAATTACAATGGTATTAGAGTATGGTCCTCTACAAATAATTGAGTAATCATTTATAAATACAAAGAGAAATTAGTATCCAAATAAAAAATATCCATAAGATCCCTTTATAAAATAAGTTAACTCCACTGAAGGCGAGATCCAAGGAGAGAGAGACATCAAGTATGGATGAAAAAGATGGATTCGGACTCTTTTTCCATAGAATGATAAAAATATTGCAATATCTATCCCAAAATATCATCCATTCAAGGTAAGGGACTAGATAATTCCTAGCCAAGTAGTTAGAAAACAATTATGGATAAGGGACCATCATTGGATCTCAACATGAAGGAAAGAAGTTCCCAGGTGAGACTCTTTTTTCAAAGACTATATCTCACAATCAACCTCTTGATTTTATGGGTGAGATTAATATTCATCCATGGCCTACCATTCCCAATTTCATCGAATACCATATAGAGGAAACCGAAATGCATAATGGATCAATTGCTACATTAGATTATCATTATGTATAGTACTAGACTCTGGGTGAACAATCCAAAAGATAACTTCATTTCAAGCAATTTATGAATCCCACTACAAGGTATTTCCAAGAGGAGCGAACAAGATTTATTGTCACCATTTTTAGTTGAAGAATGGCATTGGTAAGATCTCTCTGTTATATTTTTATGGGTCATCAAAATGCATTGATACTTCATGGATCTAGAAATTAAACACATATTTTAAATTCAACCCATGGTCGAGAGGGATGTTATCAAAATGAATACTATGCATCTTGATAGTGAAGCAAATGACTAGTGGTTTTATGGAATTATGACCCAAGGTCATGATTAAGTGACAACATATGAGTAGTTCACGAGAATATTAGAAGAAATATTTGTTCAAAAAATACCCTAAGATATATTTTAGATAGATATCACATGTAATACAAACTAAAACTCCTAAAACATATATTTATAAATTCCAAAAGATAGTTATGATGGTAACTGACATATCTGAAGTTTGCTTGACCCTTTTACTCATAGAAGGATTAGTATATCCATTGAAAGGGTTGGTGAAGGCCTACATACCATCTACCTTATAGGATGCAATGTGTAGAACAATATATTTAAAATATTCCATAACAAGAACATGATTTCATCCTAATACTATTGTTCCTTCCCAGTTCAAGAATCAAAGGCATCCCCTAAGTAACTTGACTAGAACATCCAAGGAATATAACTTCTCTAGAGACCGACATGAATTGATGAGAATAAAACTGTGTTTCTCTTTATAGGAACCATTGTAATATCCTAAGTTTTGTACCTAACACTTAAGGGCATGAGCCTTGTTTATTATGATAATACCTTTATGTTTTATTTTGATATACTAGGTCAAAGACCCCACTACATATGAACATGATGATCTATTTGATATATTGGGTGTAAGCCAAATTACATATGATGTGTGTGTGTGTGTGTGTGTGTGTGTGTGTGTGTGTGTGTGTGTGTGTGTGTTGAGAATGGAACCTGAAGCACATGATTGATGAGATGTTTTGTGTTGAGTGAGGAGCTCTGGAGCACATGGGTAACTGAGATTTTATGTTGAGCGAGAATTTATGGAGCACATGAGTACTTAGATTTGTGTTGAGTGAGAATATTTGGAGCACATGAGTGTTGAGAATTTTTTTTTGAGCACGAATCTCTAGAACACATGAAAAGATAAATTGGAAGTGTTCGGCATAAGTTGTGATGTCCCTGAACCTTGAGATAATCCCAAAGGTGCTAAATTAATACTAACCAAGGTTTAAGAACAATGGATATAGACAAATTATTATTGATAAGACTAACCATTCACCCAAATAAATTAAATTCTAGAGATTCAATTATAACTAAAGTTTGCGACACTTAATTATTTAATTATGCCACTAAATTAAATAATTAGTTGTGACACTCAATTAATAATTTCCAAAGTGAAAGATAAAGGTCATAATTGAAACAAGAACATCAATAAAACATGCTAAACATCATATTCATTTTGGATAACTAATTTATGTATTTTGGGTTTGTTTGATAGCATAGTTTATAAATAACCAAGCATTGATGTCATTGATTATTTGAAAATTAATCTACTTTTTCAATGTTATTACCTGTGTGTTGTTAGTGACCATAAAAAGTAAGTAAAACCACATATCATGGAGCATACATAGGATTCAATCTACAGCCACAGCGAAACCATAGCAAACAATAACACGGGCTGCAACTATAGCCCTCAAAATCGCCTCCCAATGACTGTCTCCTACAGTCATCTCTCACTAATAAAAATCAGATGATATGGCTGCGACCCTCCAGCAATCGATTATTTTTACATACAGAATACCTCTCCCATCCTAAAATCTGAAACTAAGAACAATTATGCAACCAAATGATTTACAATAAAATGGCAGGTGCGTTCATCTCAGCGGCAGAAAGCTATCGAAACAATACAAACATATCTTGGTCATCCAAAAATATTTTTCAATGAAACAAAAAGTGTTGTCTACTAAAAACTACTCCTAACACAATGGAATAGGTCTCACGAACTAGAAATGAGCATATATGGTTTAACCAGATCATATGGTTGGGCCCCTCTCAATAAAACAGAGACAAAATTACAATTTCTTGTTATCAAGAAGAAGAATAGAAAGAAGGTAACAAGAATAGAAAATAAATTCCACGAGATTCATCCTTCCTCCATGTAGATCCTGATATTCAATACATGAACACTCAAACAACCAATAATCCATCATTGCACATATATCAAATAAAATAATGTAATTGTTACGGAGAGAAATTCCTATGGCTTGGGGTACCACAACAAACAGCTTGACTCCATAAATCAATCCTTTCCAACATGCAAGAGAAATCAAATATCTAACACTAAAGTATTAGAACTCATACCTTAATCTAGACAGTTGAAGTAAATCCCCGTTGAGCTTTCAAACTTTAGCTTGAATTCATGAATCACTTCGTCAACAACAAGTAAACAAGACAAGCATACTATATATTGGTGTTAGATATACTATGGAATATATAATCAACAATGTATAAGCATTTGAAATCATCTATGGATAAAATATTCATTCAAACATACATTATTGGACAGGAAAATATATTTCTATTAATATAAAATCAGATATTACAATGAATACAACCTCTATCAGCACGTCTGCGAATCGGAGAAACTGAATCCCCCACCTCAATGCTCAATCTCTCGATAGAAAGCTCAGAAGCAAAAGGCAAGCTTGGGAAGAACACCAAAGTGCTCCAAGGGACAAAGGGATGCAGACTCAAGCACAAGTTATGGCAACAATGGACTATAATTCCTTTGCTCTCAATTCTCTTATGCCTTCAATGTATCCAAAGAGTTCCTTATATAGCTTTTAAATGGTGTAATGAAAGATCGAATCCAAGCGATCTCAACGCATATGGAAGGCCAGGAGACAAGTGAGTCGGATCCATGTCAAGGAAAACTCCAAAAGGCTTTGGATTTTGTACACATTTCGATGTACATGGTTTTAGAGGTCAAACCTGTGTATATACACGATAAGGGGTTTAAAAGTCGCGTATAGCAATTTTCACATGTTTTTAGGGATGGTCTAGGAAACATCAAAGGACAAAAAATGGTCAAAGGGGTCTAAGGAGTCTACAAAGGGACAAGGAAAGGCCATACAAGTGTGATTCACCTGGTGTGGTAAAATCATCTATAACAGATGCCCCCTAATGTGTGAGGTCAGAGGGGTCATACGATGGCCGAAATACATTATAAGTCCATCCCAAAAGTGGAGTGATGAAGAATCCCAAATGGAAGACCTGCCACCCAATGAACATAGTACAATGATACAACTTTGTACATAACTGCAAATACATATAGCAGTCCCAGATACATAAGAGTACAATGGCCATGAATAGGCATGATACAAAATATCACATAAGTGGTCATCACCACGTACAATATACATAGATCAGAATCTCCATGATGAAGATATACAAAGGATCATGATCTCCATAATGGATGAAGATATACAATGGATCAAGATCTCCATAATAGCTAGAAATGTCTGACATATACTAGAATCAAGTCATGAGATGTGAAATATCATGAACACTGGCACGATCAAGGAGGTAGCATATAAGAGATGCCACCAATCTGGAAGGTCTTCTACATAAACTACTATGAGTACAATTCCTACTATGTGAATATAGGTGTCGAGGTCGAGCATAGTAGTCCATCATCTGATTACCAGTCATTGATGTATACTGTTAACAGACGTGAATCACCCACCGATAATGATATAGGGAATGAAGGTACTAGAGTGCAAACTAACATGTGTGAATAAATGTGTTGAGGTCGAGCACTTGAGAGGATCCATCAATCAGGGGACATTGATGTATTCCCAAAACCTGTCGATGGCGAGAGAACCTACCAGTATTGACTACAAGTCTCAAGGCACTAAAAAATGACTCTAGATTCCAATCTCAGAATAAATGATCTGAAGTCGATGGCATGAAATCTTCTAGAATGAGGGCATTAAGGAATCCCCCATCATCCAACATGAGGTACTCAGTAAAGCTGTATAATGTGGAAGGACTTGATCATAAAGTGCATGAACCAGTAATTGTACTGGGAATGGCCGACATGCAAAGTCAAGATAACTGAGGAATGGCCGACTTAGGTTTCAACTTCCTTCGAATAAGAGCATAATGATGAATGGTGACTAAATAAAGGTAGCATAGACACGATATACAAAACTGGGACATCTCTACGACATAGGAGGCATCGATAGAGGCTTCATGGGGACTGGAAGCACGAGGACTTCACTTAGTGAACCTCTCACATAGCACATGCGATCGTGGGATATTAAAGAATACCCTTAATTTCGAGAGATATTGACCCAAACTCTTTTTGTTGAAACCCCCTCCCAATACTTAAAACCTCCTCCCCACCCCTTTTATACCTCAATCCTTATAAACCACCCTACCCACCCCCACCTTAAACCCCTCATCCCTCCAATACCTGCAATATATTGGTTCAATTTTTAATAATTTTAAAACCCACAATATGAACTAACGTGATAGGATATTGGTAAACAAGTGAAGCCCCCATGACTGGAAGCTTAACCAGTCGGTGGACATAAACTCTGATAAAATGAGTACAACTCTTAAAGTCAAACTATAAGCCCAACCAACGGATGTGATATACAGTTCTCTGTTCGAAGGTGACATGACTCGACAGATGCCAAAAGATAACATCTTTCCTTGTCTGGATTTTTGGTTTTTTGATTTTTTTGGACTTTTTCAAATATTTAAAAAGATTGAAAAAGAATAAAAAAGTTTTATAGTTAAAGACTAGGAGGGGATGAGTGTCATAATGGGAAAACAAACTAGTTCCATGTAGTGGAACATACCTATGCTCAATGCAAGGATCCATGTGTAGGATAGCGACACTCGGGGGAAATTCCCCTCCTAGTAAAAATAGGGGATCAAGCTGCAAAGGATATATAAAATAGCTCTGCATGTCTATACATGAGACAAGCTCAGGCTATATGGCTGAAACTCAATGTCAGGGAAGCGAGTGTAAGGCTCAATAAGGTAGGAAAATATCATGATAATGCAATTACAACTTGACATAAGGGAGTCCTGATGAAAATAGGCCATCAAAAGATCAAGAGGAGTATGAGGCTCTTGCGAAATGTCATGAAAATACTATACAATGGACTTTCACACCGTAAGGGACAAAATGTCGACATGGGAACCAAATGAAAATAAGGCTCTAACTAGGGTACCCATGTAAGGTCAAGCTCTACCACTCATATCATGCCACTTCTAAAATAGCAAGAAGGTTCCGTGACATAATAGAGTGGGTTCATACCTAAGGCTATAATGAAATGGTCATAAGGTCATGCAAATTGCAAATGGTGATGAAACCTAACCTATATGCTAATTTAGACATGATACCTAAAATTGGCACAAATGAGTCAATCCAACAGCTGAAACAACGCTCAAAAAGGTCTCCTACATCATAAATTAGTCCAAAAATAGTCCAAAAGGATTAGAAATGGTCCAAACTATAGAAAAGGGGGTAAAAATTTTCATAAATTTGAACAATTTCTATAAATAGTAAAAAATTCAAAACATTATAAACATTTGAAATTTTTACGCAATTGAGCTTAGAACTTCAATAGCGAATTCCAGGAGATCCAACTGACGGAATCCACTACCGTTTTCTCTAGGTTCTTACCCATGCTCTACTCTTTCATTTTGATGCAAATTTTGTCAAATTCCATTGTGTATTTAGGATTCTAGGCTAGTATAAGATGCACGCCACAACCCACACGAAAATCGAGGGTTTTTCTGCATATAGGGGTGGATATACGTGGAAAACACCCTCAAATTCATGTACATATGTGACGGTTTAGCAAACAATCGCGTATGCAACCGCACTCAATTATTTTTAAGTGTTCTAATGAATAAAACTCAAACTTTATGTGTAGGATGGTCGTAGAATGGATATAATGTGAACATGGTGATGTAGAAGAGGCAGTAAGGGTAGATCTAATGGCTAAATAAGCATTATGTGCATGTGATATTTACAAATTTTGGTGTCTTGGTGGCTTAAGAGCCAAACGAAGACTGTTGCAGATGTTAGTGGACTACTGGGATCTAGACTCAGAGTCATTCCATATAGATGAGATGTCCCTCACCATAGAAGTGGAGGACATATATTTTATTACTGGACTTTCTCAACGGGGGGATGTGGTGAACCTACACTCTCGTGGGCCCAGAGGTGGCCTGACTATAGATGAGTACATTGCGGTGTACTACTATCCGGACATGGAGAAGGTGGGGAGTTAGATCCCAACTAGCTCCATATAGGTGGTGGGCCTAAAGGCCATCTTACTGACACTGGGAAAGTTATCAGGCTTAGCTTGACTCCACCAGGCCTCATAGCCTCTGATGTTCTATGTAGTGGAGTGCATGAGACCCATTGTGTATGATTGGAGCACTGAGCTACTGGACAACATGAAACAACAGCTCAGTGAGTGCAATATGGGCAGAGTGTGAAACTTTGGTTTTAGCAGCATATTGAGCACATTTTTCTTTGAGCGTGTTATGCGATTGAGCCCTAGAGTTGGCGTTCCTCTACATGGGGTTCGAGATCTGGCCCAACGGTGTTGGGAGGATGTGATGCGCAGATTGGGTGGAGGTAGGGTGTCCAACCTCTATTTAACTTATTTATTTCCATGGTGGTGACGACATATAGTTTCCATCGATGACTACCCCTATGCGGGGACAGATTTTCGGGGAGACTCGGACATGTTGCTACAACTAGGATTGGGATACGATGACATTGGTAACGAATCTCGACCCTCTTTTTAAAATTTTTGAGTTATTAAATTTTTTTTTGTGTTTTCTGATTATGTGGAAACAAATGACATGTTTTTGGGTGACAATACATAGTGACATCTACCATATGCATGCAAAAGTGGGACCATGGTCGCCTAAAGGCTTCCCTCATCATAGACGGAGGGGAAGAGGGGATGATATCATTGGTGTGGATGTGGAGTGGATGCTCCAAAGCATTCATACCAACTTTGTGAGACTGACACACGGAGTACCCATGGTGCAAGTCAAGGACTTGCCTGAGGCCATGTAGTGCCAGGTGGTGGGTGTACCACAAGTATGGGTGCAGCTATTTATACGACTAGCTAGAACCTTAGTGACATTCCATGATTACAACCCCCCTCCTCTTCCACAGGCTTAGATACCTAGGAGTGATACATTTTGTACTACAGTGTATTTATATTTTGGTGGCTCAAGAGCCCCATTTTTGTATTATCACACTATGTGTTACCACATTTTCGATGCTTATAACAACTTTTATGATGATCGATTTATTTATCTACATGTGTAAAAATTTATGTTTGTGATGAGCTTATTGTGTATGAAACAAATTCCAATCTAACACGTAGTTAGCATATGATTTAGCAACTTGATTATTAATTCTTGGAACATGTATGTATGTTATATTGTCAAATTGCCATTCTAATAATCTCACACGTAAGAATCTTCTTAATAATGTCGGGTCTCTAACATAGTACAAACCATTAAGCTGTGACACTACTAACTCCGAATCAATTCCTACCTCAAGAGAGAGAACACCATGTGAAATGGCATCCCATAGAAGTTCAATAACAACACTATACTCAACAACAGTGTTTGAAGATGGCTGTAAACATACGCCTCCTGAAGACAATACTTGACCCATAGGAGTATAAATCACCCAAGTAGTAGAGGCTGAGTGTTGAGTGTGACAACTTGCACCATCCGTGAATCCTACGAAGGTGGAATATTCCATTGACATCTGCTAAAAGAAACAAAAACTAATCACAAACCCGATCACCATAAGAAAAATACCTACCTAAGCAAAAATATACAATAATATACAATAACCAGCCTTGGATGAAAATCATGCATAGTACCTTTTGAGATAGAGCCCATTTCTAGGCTCCGCCAAGGCTGTTCCCTCATAATCCACTAACTCATAAGTGCCCTTCTCTAACACACATTTAATGATGTAAGGACCAAACCACATGGGGTTAAACTTTCCTGCCCCCAAGGGTTATTTCGGTTGATCCCAAAAAAGGACCAAGTCTCCCTCACTAAACCTCCTTGGATGGATAGACTTATCGTACTGGACCTTAACACGATGCTTATTCACTTCTAGAGCCACAAAGGCATCTCGATGTTGCTCATCAAGCTGATGTAGGTGGATTAAACGCTCCTCCAACGGGGAAGTGTTTGGTAAGAGCTCTATGGCTAGCTTCAAAGAAGGAATCTCGCACTCAATGGGCAATACTGACTCCACTCCATGTACAAGTTAATATGGATAAAACCTGTGGTAGTATTAATAATGGTTCTATAAGCCCACAAAGGAGGATATAACATAATGTGCCAATTATTCTTTCTTTTTGCGATGGTTCTTTAAAGAATGGATTTGAGTGATTTGTTCACTCCTTCTACCTGTCCATTCTCTTGAGGGTAGTAAGAGGAGGAATGCTCTTATTTATGCCCTAACTTTGATGCCAACTCTTCCATCATACGATTCTGAAAGTGCTAGCCATGGTCACTAACAATATCTTTTGAAATATGGAACCGAGTAATAATATGGTTGAATACAAAGTGTGCAGTTGTCTCATCATCAGATTTTAACTGTAGACATAGCCTCAGCCCATTTCATGAAGTAGTCAATAGCCACTATGATATGATGATGACCCCCAGCTGAAGCTGGGTTGCAATCCATAAAATCAAGCCCCCACTTAGTGAAGGGATCGGCGGTGATGATGGGATGTAATGGGGCAGGTTTCAAGCACATATTACATGTAAACACCTACTAAGGATGACACCTCTTGACCCCATCTATACAATCCTTAAATATCAATGGCCAGAAATAACCCACTCTTAAGATTTTTTGGATTGTAGAAAGCCCAAATAAATGACCACCACATGCCCCTCCATGGCAATCATTCATCACAAGCTCATCCTCCTCGTGAGTTAAACAATGACGTAAAATGGAATCTACCCCACGACGGTACAAAGTGTTATCCACTGTGAAGTAATTCTTGGATACGTGACATAATCATCATCGTTCATCCTGTGAGAGGTGAGTAGGGACCTTCAATGGTTGTAAATATTTAATAATATCCCCATACCATGGGTCTAAAGTTGAGAATAAGAATATGTGCTCATCGATAAATGCATCTTCACAAACCAACTCCTCGGCTTCGCTTGGGAGATCTAATATAAGTTCCGCAAAAATTAACAATTTCTTCGATTTTGCTGAAACAAACTCGAGATCAAATTCTTACAAGATGACAATCAATTTATTATATTTTCCCCCAATCATCATTCGGGTGAGGATGAATTGAAATGGATTAACATGGGCTATAACCAAGGTCCGGCGAAGGAGAATATAATGTCTCAATCGTTGAACCGGATGTATGGTAGCTAAGGCAAGCTTGTTAGCATGGGAATAATGGATCTCCATGTCAATAACATTCTAGATCAGATAGTATATGACATGCTCTTGGAGCTCCTCATCCTCTTGAACCAAAACCATACCAATCATCTCCATGTACGCAGCCACATAAAGTAGAAAATCACGGCTATAGTCTAGGGGAATAATCACCAGGGCCGATGCTAGGGCTCACTTGAGCGCATCAAAGGACTCCTAGGCTCAATCATCCCAACAAAAGGTGGCGTTCTTCTTCAAAAGACGCATAAAGCCTCTAGTCAAATTGGAAAAATTGACAACAAATCTTCATAAGAATTTTGTCATGCCTTGCAAACATTGAATATGTTGAATGTTTTTTAGGGTAGACAACTGAAGTATTTCCTCAACCTTCAAAGGGTTGACTCTTATACCCTCTTTAGAAAAAATGAATCCTAATAAGCGACCAGACTTCACACAAAAGATGCAGTTGTGAGGATTTAACCTGACCAAATAATGGCCGCACCTTTCAAATACTAATCTCAAATCATAGGAATGGCGCATTCTCATACAAGAATGAGCAGTAGGGTCATCCAAAAATACTTCAATAATCAATTTCAGATCATGGAAGATCAAGGTCATAGCCCACTAAAAAGTAGCTTCAACATTCTTAAGGCCAAAAGGCATTTTACAATATGTAAAGGTTCCCCATGGACAAATAAATGGAGTCTTATGTTGGTCCTCAGGTTTAATTTGTATCTGATTGTATCCAGAAAAGACGTCCATAAAGGAAAAAACCTTGCTACCTGCACACTCATCCAAAATTTGATCAATAAATGGTGTGGGGAAATTATCCCTAGGACAGGCATGATTCAAATCATGTAAATCAGTACATACACGGATCGCTCCCTACTTCTTATCAACCAAAACGAGATTTGAAACCCACTCCATCAACAGAATGGGATATATAAAACCGAATTTCAACAGTTTTTCTATCTCTACCTTAATCACGGGTGATTTCCTAGGATTCACTGCATGCAAGCATTGTCAAACAGGCTTAGCATTGGGATAAGTCTTAATATCATGTTCAACAATGCGAGGGTCGATACCTGGTATTTCATCGTAAGACCAAGAAAATATATCATGAAATTTTTTAAACAGATCGGTGTATTCTTGAATCTCAGCATGGGAACATTCTGCCCCAATATAGACATTCTCTATCCTGCCAGGATCATGAGAGATATTGATAGGAATGGTAGGAGATATATTCGCCATGTTCCCATCAGCCATTGGACCAAGAGAGCTTAATGGAACCATGGGATTACCAATTCTCTCACTAAGAACCTCCCTAAAGTCCTCACACTCCAAGCGATCAAGCTTGGGAAGAAAATAATATCTATGATGCAACTCTTCCCAAGGTGGCTTAACCCCTGACATGGCCTCAATAATCACTTCATTTGAAGGGAAAATACTATCAAGGAAGTCATGCATGTGAGAAGAAAGAACTGCCCATGCAGGAAGCACATATGGGTACTCCTCCTCCATCCACGAAGAGGAAGGACTAGGCTCTGCAACACACCCAATATTAGCTTGATAAGCTACCATAGTTACAGGAAACGACACATCTGTCATGATGGGCTCACTTGAAGTATTCGGTGTAGGAAGAATCCAAGGATATTCCATATGACTCATGCAAAAATACACCGATTTCACAGATGTCGAAACCTCACCAAAACTAGACCCTATCATAAGGACAGATGCAAGACAACTAAAGCTTCCCATCAGGGATGGATACATGCCTACACCCACACTCCCAGTTGCTAGCTGAGAGTGCCTACAATTAGGATCGAAGCTCCTGAAGATGAGGTAAATGACGGATTCTTGAATGATGTTTGATTAATCGTAACTATCTTCCCATTAAATGGAAAGCATATAACATGAAATAGTGAAGAAGCCATGGCTTGCATACTGTATATCCAATTCCTACCCAACAAGAGATTGTAGTCGAGGGGTGCATCAACCACCTCAACCTCTATCACAACGGTCTTCCCTCCCAAACAGACCTTAAGGGAAGGAAGGATCCTATGTGGCCTAAACAATCTCCCATAAAACACAATCAACATGGTACCAGATTTAGACAACTCAGGGGAACCTAAACCCTTCCAACATGATAAAGACATCATAGAAGCAGCAACACCTTCATCAATCACAGTGCGCTTGATGGTCATGTTGAGACATTCTACATGAATCAAGAGAGACACATAGTAAGGAAAGCGAGGCTGAATTCCTATGGTTTCAAATTTAATCATGGAGAAAGAATTATCATCATTCACACCAAGGGTAGAAAGCAAACCCTTCCTTTGCAAAGGACAACTCTGAAGTACTTCTAGTGCAGACAATGCACAAGGAGTGTGGCCCAAATACTCGACAACAGAATAGTTCTGGGAAGCTCAGGCATTAGGATTGTGCCCCAAACGCTTAAGGACTCCCTTAGTAGTGTGAGGTGCAACTTCAGGTTTATCCACATGTTTTTAGATATGCAAAGGAGCTCTTGGTGGATCAGGTTCCTTTCCTAGGTTGGGTTGTGATGAACCATAGTCCTTCACATGGGTCACAACCTTCGTAGCACACACCATGTTAATGCAACCATGACCACTACCCTCCAGCAGATCTTCATCACCACCAGACTGATCATGGGTCATCAAGTTCATGTTTTGATTGTGAGGCAAACGGCTAGTCAGCACAGTTGGGCCCTGCGCTAAGAATCTCAAGGCTTCATCAATACAAGGGCACAAGTAAGCGAGGTGATCATCCTTACACAACTTGCATGGAAATTTAACCTTACGTTTAGATTGATTGTCCCCCCCAACATTACGGGCATTCTTGTCATTAGTATTAGCATTTTCATTCCTATTCCCACCGTTACGATTGTTCTTACCCTTCTTTTTATTCCTTCCGGGTTGCTGGTTACCCTTATGGTCCGACGATTGCACCAAAAGCACACTCACCATTTGGGTGGGTTGAGATGAAGTCATGGCTTGTCTTGAAGTAGATTAGTTTATTGACAATTGACTAACCTGTTTCACAACTGAATCCATAGTTTTAGCACTCGCACAACCAACAATACCATCGGCATGTGGTCCAAGTTTAACTTTGGGGTCGAAAGTAGAATGTGGAGCATTGGGAATGATCTCATATAACAAACCAGATTGAGCATAAATCAAATCCATTTCCTGCACCCTAAAAATGGCTTGTTACTCATTTTTCACTCCGGATGTAGAAACATCCTTCGCTATATAAGGAAATAACGACTTAAGGAACCATTCGAGGAGGAATTCCAACAATATAAAGGCTTTAATCAACCTCTTCCGTCTACACCACTCTTGGATATGGTCTGAGATATGTGTGGCTTTATCCTACCAAAATGTCGACAAGAGTTTTGTACCAACGTCGTAACGCACTGGTAGCTGGAAGTGCTTAAGAAAAGTCATTGCTAGGTCATCGAACAAAGTGAATGCCCCTCTAGGTAACTCTATATACCATTTCGCAGCATTGCCCTATAAGGGTGCGTTGGAAAAGCATTAAACAGATTGATTCTTGGTGTAAGGAATTTGAAGAGAACCATAGGTGAAAGGTAGTAACATGTTCAATCATATCCTCTCGTAGTTTTCCCTCGAATTTGGGTATATCCAAGGGAAGCTTAGTAGGGACAACCGGCCAATCTGGGTCATGAGATACAGGATTGTTTGTCAATCTCAACAAGTCAGGAAAAGTTAGAATTGCGAGGAAAGGGAGCATAGGATGAGTAGGCCGATGGACCACTCTTTGATAGTTCTGATTCACATAGGTCTGATTACCATAACCAGCATGGCCTTGGCCATAGTTCTCTCCTCCCTTTTGACCCATATAGGGTGGCATGGAAGCACCATACCATGGTGTACCTTGACTATTTGGGGCTACAAAGCCATAATTTGGAGGGTAAGAAGGTTGTTGATACCTGTACCCATAACGTGAAGAACCTTGTCCATACTATGTCCCATAATAAGGTCCATAAGTCATTGCATGATATGTCACATGAGACACTCCATAAGTATGAATATACGCTTCGAAAGTAGGAATATACATTCCAGAAGTAGGAATATACATTCCGGAAGTAGGAATATACGCTCTGAAAGTAGTAACATGACCTCTAGAAATATGAACACGACCTCCCAAAACAATAGGTAGTACTTGAACCTGAGACACAACTGGTCAAGTAACAACAGTATGGACATGACTCGTAGTAACATTTTGGCTTGAAGGACCACATGAATGAGGTGGAGGGTGAACATTTGAAGAACAAGGGATAGAGGACGAAGGGACCTATGAAATAATGTACGCGTTATTCCCTATAGTCACTTGTCTTGGATCTAGTATCCTAATAGGATCACTAACCCTAGGCCTAGCAGGAAGATGTGATGTAGCTTCCATCGCCGGGATGGAAGGTGTAATGTGACTTGTTCTCCCAAAACTCTCCACATGGTAAGGAATGAGAGTGCCCCTAGGCATAGTGTTAGGCTCAAACTCATACTTGACATGAAACACCAAATCATGTGTGGGAAAACCAAACATACAATAACTACCATAACTAGTGCTCGCAAGTTCAAAATGAGTCTCATCATCTTTCGGCATTCCATACCAGATACATCAATGGGGGATCAACACTAGAGTAAGTAGGTGTATCATGAAAAGTACCTATTTCAAAAATTACAGGACCTAACTTAGTCAAATAAGGTGAAGGATCATAGTTAGGAGTAAACTCCCCATCTTCCACTTGAATGGGAGAAGGTGGTTCAGGAATACCTTCTTCATGGTCTCCCATCATGTGTGAATAAATGTGCGAAGTAGTCGACCTATACTGTCTATCTCTCTCTCCCAAAGGAGGAGGATATGTAGAAGGCATAAGTGCTACTAAACGACAAGAATGGCGAGGCACTATACCTGAATCCACAATGACTCAAAAAATGTAAAAAGACTCTCTAACTACGCAAACCCTAGGCAAGCTAATGTGCATAGAGCATACACCAATAAAATCTAAATCCAAACACAAGTAATCAAGGGTAGGATGAATGAGCTCCTAAATGAAGTAGGTATGTCTCACCTAGGAGAGGCTTGAGACTCCCATACACAACAAGTGGAGGTATGTAACCAATTCTTGTGGCCCTCAGCTTCGAAACCTAAAGTGACTGTGCTGTATGACTCCAACCTGGTCGGGACACCCGCAGAATAACCACTACAGAGTACCCCCTCGATATCCTAGGTAAGGCAACTAAGGTCACCTCAATATAATCAATGCTCAAGTGGACAGTCGCAGGCAAGATTGACCATTTGGGTAGGGTAGCAAAGCCCAAAAATTTCTAAAGAGCCCCCAGATATGAGTACAATCCTGGAAATATCTCCGGTGCTACTCAGTTATGACTAGGGGTCATCCCAATGAATAATCGCTCACACTGCCTCATGCTTAAATCCCTTTTGAGAGGAGGATCCTGAGAAACACTGGTTATACCAAGGAATTTCACACACTCACCTGGACAGACACATACATATTATTGTTCAATGGTCTTGGAGAATTTACTCACAATGAACTATTCCAAGACCCTAAAACCTAATCTTGTTGGTGAACCCTATCAAATAAAATAGTGTAGTTCATTTTAATTAAGCGTTGATTTTAATTGTCTTTATTACTCAAAAGAGGTGTATGGCCATGCAACTAATGGAGTTATGACACAACATGAAGCAAAATTCACACCTAACAATCAATGCAAATGCATTGTGTCCATGAGAAACAGGGTATGCTACTACATGAAATGCACAATTTTCTTCGAATGATAAATGCAATCTTTCCTATATGAAATCCTGACTAATACTTCAAAGCAAATCTAGTGCAAGTACTATGCAAAATGCAAGATGCAATGCATAATGATAATAAAATATTTTTGGATTTTTTGAAATAAAAATGAGATAGTAAATGAAAATAATGGTTCTACAACCCCTAGAATCTACAAGCACACTCAAGTAGCACTCACGAAAAGTACTAAGGTAAAATAAATCTAATGCACTAATCCCAAAACAAAAAATCGAAAATGCAATGACAAGAACATTCTTCAAAAAAGAAATTTTACCCTAAAAAAATGTCTCTGGTCAGAAACAGAGGTGTATATAGACTCTAGTAGTATCAAAGGAGACTCAATAATCATCCAAATTCACCCAGCAATAATCAATATTCATCTAGAAGGTAAAACTAAGGGCATATGTGACTGTTCACAATAAACCCGCATGTGTACGTAGATATAGTAGTGAAACCCACGTATATACACGACTGTGATTTAAAAACTTGCATACGAGAAGAAAGGTGCATAAAAATAAAGGAAAACAGACAAGCTAAGACAAACTTCACACCAATCAGACACTACCAGCCAAACATACCCCCAGACTTGACATAAAAACAAAGAAAAAAGAGCAATTCAAAGTCATTGAATGCCGATAGAAAACCCCCAAAGGACAACTACTAGGAACTCTCGAGTGGAGTCACCAATTCTGTTATAGAGAGAAATTTCTATGGCTTGGGGTACCACAATAGACAACTTGACTCCATAAATCAATCCTTTCCAATATGCAAGAGAAATCAAATATCTAACACTAAAGGATCAGACCTCATACCTTATTCTGGACGGTTGAAGTAGATCCCCGTTGAGCTTTTCAACTTCAGCTTGAATTCATGAATCACTCCCTCAACAACAAGTAAACAAGACAAGCATACTATGTATCGGTGTTAGATATACTCTAACATATATAATCAACAACGTATAAGCATTTGAAATCATCCGTGGATAAAATATTCATTCAAACATACATTATTGGACAGGAAAATATATTTTTATTAATATAAAATCAGATATTACAATGAATACAACCTCTGTCGACACATCTACAAATCGGAGAAACTGAATCCCCCACTCGGGCCTCCACCACCTCAATTCTCCATCTCTCGATAGCAGGCTCACAAGCAAAAGGAAAGCTTGCGAAGAATACCAAAGTGCTCCAAGGGAGAAAGGGATGCAGACTCAAGCACAAGTTCTGGCAACAATGGACTATAATTCCTTTGCTCTCAATTCTCTTATGCCTTTAATGTATCCAAAGAGTTCCTTATATAGCTTTTCAATGGGGTAGTGAAAGGCCGAATCCGAGTGATCTCAAGGCATATGCAAGGCCAGGAGACAAGTGATTTGGATCCATGTCAAGGAAAACTCCAAAAGGCTTTTGATTTTGTACATATCCCGATGTACATGGTTTTAGAGATCAAACCCGCGTATATACATGATAAGGGGTTTAAAAGTCGTGTATAGCATTTTTCGCATGTTTTTAGGGATGGTCTAGGAAACATCAAAGGACAAAAAATGGTCCAAGGGATCTAAGGAGTATGTAGAGGGTCAGGGGAAGGCCATACAAGTGTGATTCACCTGGTGTGGTAAAATCAGCTATAACAGTAATGAAAACACAACATAAGATAAATACTTATCTCAAAATATAAGAAACTCGCTCGAGCAAGACAACTTTCCTCCCAACCATAGACACCGTCAAGCCTTCCTCGCTTGAATACATCACCCTCGAGTTCAGACCATGTATCCATGGGTAGATTTTTACTTAGTCTCACTACTCTTGAAACTACCTCTTTTGAGATACACAATTCTTTCGACTACTACTTTCATGTTCATCTCCACTTCCTATGGGATGTGACCTAGCTTTCCATTCCCATTTCCTATCTTCTTGTGTGAGAACCTGGACTAATAGAGTGATATAATGGGAGTAAAGGGAACAAATAGACTCCCTCTAAGTTTCAACACACTCTCAATAATATTAATGTTCCCAACATGGGTAGATAACATAAATCACATGGTCTAAAGCTCAAGATTAACTTCAACAAGGAGATGTCATATGGATTTATAGCATAAGGAGGACCATTCTAACCCAAATGGATCAGTCCAAATTAGATATAAGTAAGTTTTAAACTTCGTCATGGAGAATTAACTTGAATTAGTGGAGTGGTGGCTTAGTAAAAATATTCCCTTTCCCAAATTAGCACCATGAGGAGGAGTTACCCAAAACTAAGGAGTGGAGTCATAATGAGCACATGGAGGCACACTAATACACAAAGGGGGTTACAAAACATAAAGGACTTCTAAATAGGTGAGATATGGCATCCAATGGGGTCATAAATATCAAGGAATCACAAAAATAGTATCATCACTGCATGGTGTAAGAGTGTAAGCGATAAAATAGCTTACAGTTCTAAAAACTAGGAAAGGGATCATAAATGACCATAAAAACATAAATGCAAGGGAATAGTTTCCCAAGGAGGGATCCCTATGCAATATGGGCCCACTAAGGTGTGCACAATATGCAAAAATATTTCCATATTCCATAATTACTGAGAATAGGGTTCGTTGCATAATGTTTTGAGTGATGAACATTATTAATCTCACCAAGCTGCAAATATGAATTGGGATGGACAAAGTTAAGTCAACAATACGTTATAAGGTTCTAGTGATGTCCCCATCTCCCCTCACTTTGTGGAATCCATGGTCCCCCATACTCTTTTAGTTTCCTTTGATGAGCCAGTTTTTTATTTAATCAAACATCAACAACATTCAAACATAAAAAATATTATAGTAATAACATTAACATTAATAATAACTCCAAAGTACAAGGCCATGTTATCAAACATTAATAATAAGTCCTTAATTAAATTCATCATGAAAGGGAGAAAAAATTCACAATTAGATAAAATATCATAAGTCCATAATTCAAGAGAACATAAGTCACATGAATGATCATAAGTCTCGGGCTTAGCAACTATGGTATTACATCTACCTCCCCATTAAACAATGCATCATTCTTGATGCATATTACATACATGCCGCAAAATTTCAAAATAGATGAGGGTATGCTTCCCTCATGGTATCCTCTAGCTCCCAAGTGGCATGCTCAGGACTGTAATGGGTGCATTGGACCTTTACCTACCTGATTTCTTGATTCTGAAGCAACTTGACCTTGCTGCCCAAAATGGCAACATGTTGCACCAAAAAATCCCCTTCTGGTTCCACCTAGATCATAATCCATTCAATCACATGAATATTACCATGTTCATACATATATCATATATATATCGATAAAGAAAACAAAAGCACTCTAAGTACCTTGATCACATTCCAATGAATTACATGGTTAGTATCAGGTATATACTTTTTCAATAAAGAAACATGAAACACATTATGTACTCTAATGTAAGAGGGTAGGGCCAACTCATAAGAAATAGGTCCTATCTTAGCTAAGACCTCAAAAGGTCACAATATTTGGAAGCTAGCTTGTAGTGATTTCCCAAGTTTAAGGAACTCTTCTTGGGTCTTACTTTCAAAAACACATGATCCCCAACTTGAAACTGTCTCGCGGTCCTATTCTAATCTGCATAATGTTTCTACCTATCTTGAGCTACCTTTAGATTTTGCTTTATCTTAACCATTTGATCCTCAATATCCTTTAGTAATTTTGTTCCAACAATGACTCTATCTGTTGGGTTATCCCAACTGATGGGAGTATTACACTTCCTTCCATACATTGCCTCGAAAGGACTCATCTCCAAAGAGGAATGATATCCATTATTATAATCAAATTCCACCAAGTGTAAATAATATTCAAACTTAGATGGATGATCCATCACATACATCCTTAACCTAACTTCAATTACTTGGTTAACTATTTCTGTTTGTCCATCTGTCTGAGGGTGGTATGTTGTACTCATGTTTAGACTTGTACCAAACCCTTAAAACATTCCTTTCCAAAATTTAGAAGTAAATTTTGAATTTTTGTCTGATACTATACCCTTCGGAATACCATGCAATCTTGCTACTTCTTTCATGTAAATATTTGCAATGTTAACTAATTTGTGATTTGTCTTTACTCGAATGAAGTGTGATGCCTTAATCAACTTATCTACCACAACCATGATCGCATCATTTTATAGTCTCATCTTAGGTAACTTGGTGATAAAATCCATCGTCACTACATCCCATTTCCATTCTGGTATAGGCAAGGGTTGCAACAACCCTGCTAGATGTCGATGCTCAAATTTAACTTTGTGACATTCCATCCACCTAGCTATATATTTAACAACATCATTCTTCATCTCTGGCCAATAGCATTGTTTCCTTACTGCTGCTACTATTTTCTGATAACCTGAATGTATGACATAAGGGAAATCATGTGTTTCATTGATAACAACCTTCCTTATATCTCCAACATCAGGAAAATAAACTCTATCTCTGTGCATGAGTATCCCATTTTATTCAAACTTATACTTATCAAATTTCTATGGAATTTTATGTTGTGTCAACCCTTATTTCACTTGCTGATAAAATTCATCAGTAACACTGGCTTCAATGATTGTATCCTTCAAATATGATGTGCTAGTGTTGATAGCTGCTACATGCATCACATGCATCTTCCTACTAAGTGCACTGGCTACTTTATTTTCTTTACCTTTGATATGCGTGATGTCAAATTCATATTCACATAATAACTACATCCACCTCCTTTGTCTTGCATTCAAATTAGGCTTCTCAAACATGTATTTTAACCCATCGTGGTTAGTTCTCAACTCAAAATTTTTACCCATTAGATAATGTCTCCACATATTAAAAGCATGGATGATAGCTACAATATATAAGTTATGGGTGGAATAGTTCTGCGCATGTTCCTTCAAATTTCTAGATTCATAGCTGATCACATGCCCATCCTACATTAATACTGCAACAATGCCTCACTTGCATGCATTCATGCATACAACAAAGTTTTCCTTCAAGGTCTATGATTTTTAGCACCGGTGCACTTGTAAGCATTTCCTTGAGTTTTTGAAAATGATATTCACACTTAGAAGTCCAATCAAACTTCACACCTTTCTTTTGCAAAGATGTGATAGGATGAGCCAACTTCGAGAATCCTTCGATGAACCTTCGGTAGTATCCAGCTAACCCCATGAAGGATATAACTTCTGATACATTCTTAGGTGTTGACCAATCCAAAATGGCTCTTATCTTCACAGGATCTACTGTAACACCTTCTTCAGATATGTTATTCCCTAGGTAGTGGATTCTTCCTTGATAAAATGAACACTTGCTTAATTTGGAATATAATTGATGTTCTGTAAGCACTTGCATTACTAATCTTAGATGTTCTTCATGCCCTTCCTTTGTCTTGAAATAGATAAGGATGGCATACAAGAATACAATCACAAACTTATCTAACTACTTTTTGAATATTCCATTCATTAAACACATGAATACTGCAGGTGCATTTGTTAAACCAAAAGGTACTACTATGAACTCATAGTGTCCATACCTTATTTTGAATGTTGTCTTAATGATATCCTCATTCTTAATTCTAATTTGGTGGTATCTTGACCTCAAATCTATTTTTGAAAACACCTTGGATCCTCTCAATTGATCAAACAAGTCATCAATTCTTGGTAATGGGTAGTTGTTTTTAACCGTTGCTTTGTTCAATTGTCTATAATCTATGCAAACTCTTAGAGTTCCATCTTTCTTCTTCACAAATAACACAGTAGCTCCCCAAGGTGAAACAATGGGTATTATGTAACCTTTCTTTATTAGCTCTTCTAACTTCATTTGTAATTCCTTTAACCCCAGAGTACTCATTCTATAAGGTGCTTTAGATGAAGGTATTGTTCCCGTCACCAAGTCAATAGAAAAATTAATGTCCCTCTTAGGAGGTATTATTGGCAGTTCTTGAAATAAATTTGCTGTAATAAATTGGCTGGATGGTGGTGTTCACTCTTTACCTATTGACATTCAAAACACGTGGAAATATACTCTGCCAACTCATTCTTCATATTTGGCAAAAAATAATCTTTCTGCAACATGGTTATAGTCTTTTGATAGATAGGATAACCTGAGTAGAGATTATTATGTATTTCGTTTAAAATGAAGAGCTTCATTTTAGGTACATTAGGTATATACAACCCATTTTTATAAAGTATTAATCCTTTATCATTTAGACTATACCCTGTACTTAAACTTTTAGTTAAATTTTCTGCCACTTTAGCTTGTAATTTCTGATAATTTTCATCCAATTTTACTCCTTCGTCGACCTGATCTTCTAAATCTATTTTATAAGTACTGATTGTTGCCATGAAATTCAATCTTGATTTTATACTTAAAGCATCAGTGACTTTATTTTATTTTCCCTTAATATGTTGGATTTTGAAATCATACTTGCTAAGGAAAGCTAGCCACCTAGCTTGGCTCACGTTTAAATTTGGTTAATCCAATAGATATTTTAAACCCTTATTATCCATCATTAACATAAATTTTCTTTTGATTAAGTGATGGTGCCACATATTTAAAGCATGTATCACGGAAGCCAACTATAAATCATAAGTAGCATAGTTTTTCTCATGAATTTTAAGTTTTCTAGACTCGTATGCAATTACATGTCCTTCTTGAGTTAAGACCCCACCAAGACCATCGTTGCATGCATCAGTACATATGACAAAGTCCTTGTTAGGATAAACAATTCTTAAAATTGGTGCAGTAGTTAATAATGTTTTTAATTTCTTAAAACTTTCTTCACATTTTTTATTCCATTCAAATTTATTCCCTTTCTTCTGTAAAGAAGTTATGGAATTTGCGATTCTTGAGAACCCCTAAATGAATCTTTGGTAATAAACGATGATTCCCATGAATGACCGCACATCAGTCACATCCTTTAGGACTGACCATTTTTTAATTTATTTTATCTTTTCTGGATTAACCGAGATCCCCTCTTTAGTCATTACATGGCCCAAGTATTTTATTTTATCTTTAAAGAACTCACACTTACTGAACTTAGCATAATGTTGATGTTCCCTTAACAGTTGTAAGACAATTTTTAAATGCTCCTCGTGTTCTTCTTTAAACTTAAAATAAATTAAAATATCATCAACAAAAACAACTACAAATTTATCGAGATATTTATGTAATACATTATTCATTAAACACATGAAGACAACTAGGGCATTAGTGAGCGCAAATGGCATGACAACTAACTCATAGTGACCATATCTGGTCCTAAAAGTTGTTTTAAAAATATCTTCATCTTCGATCACAACTTGATGATAACCAAATTATAAATCAATCTTTGAAAATATTGTTGCTCTATGTAGTTGATCAAATAGATCATATATATGGGGAAATGGGTATCTATTCTTAATGGTCATTTTATTAAGATGACAGTAATCAATGCATAAGCGTAGAGTATCATCCTTCTTTTTAACGAAAATGACAGGTGCTCCCCAAGGAGAAACGATTGGTATTATATACTTTCTTTCAATAAGTTCTTTTAATCGTGATTTTAATTCATTAAGTTCCAAGATATTCATCTGGTAAGGAGATTTTGAGTTGGGAACTGCACCAGGTACCAACTCAATAGTGAAATCTAGTTCCCTTTTCGGAGGTAGTCCCAGAATTTCCTCCAGAAATACATCCAAGTACCCCCTCAGGATTGGAATATTTTCCAGTTTTAGTTTATCTTCATTATTAATATGTTCTTCATCGGTTACTATTACAGCAAAAGATTTACATCCTTTTCGAACAACCCTATTTAGTTTCAAGGAACAAAATTGTCTAATTGTTGTTTTTATAGGATCTCATGTTACTTATTGTTTCCCCTTCATTATTTACACATGTAAACTTTTTATCGAAACAGTTCAAGACTACACTACGATATTCTAACCAGTCCATTCTAATTAAGACGTCATAAGAGCCTAACAGAAGTACATTTAGATTCACAAAATTTTCAAGCTGATTTATAAATAAATTGCAATCTTTCACAAAATTAATCACTTTTATTTTTGCTCCTATAGCTAGTTGAACTAGCCATGACTTTACAATCTTTTCTACTGGTAAATTGCATTTGGAGAAACATAACTCAGGATAGCCCATGGGTCAATTAGGATAGAAATGGGTGTTTGATTCAGCTTACCTTCTACTTCCACCATGAAAGTTTGATAATCATCATGCATGTTTTCCAGCGCCGCGTTGATCCTGGGAATCCCCCTTGCTAAGTCACTAATAGTCATCTCTTCCTGCAATGTATGAATGTTGTTACCGGTCTTCTTTTTGTTAGGGCAGACTGATGCATAGTGATATCCATTACAATCCCAACATTTTATTAGTTCTTTACGTTCATTATTCTTAACGTAGTTGCTGTAATTATTAGCAGGTTCTTTATTTCTGAGGCCATTAGAGTTTGGATATGAATTACCTTTATTTCCTTGAAAATTATTATTCGAAAAATTACGTGCATTATTATTCCCAAAATTGAGATTAGGTGTAAAAACCTTCTTCTTTTGTTCAAAATTACTAGACCTCTTGGCTTTCCAGTTTGGCATGTTTTCCCTTTTTCGGTTCTCTTCATAGCATAAATTTGCCTTTCGCATAGCCTCTTCAATGGTTTTGGGATTATCATATTCAATTATGTCTTTAATGTGAAAATATAACCAACTCAAAAAATGCTTCACCTTGGGATTCTCATCAACAATGTAAGGCACGTAACGTAGTAAACTTAAAAATTTATTGTTTAACTCCTTCATGTTCATAGTTCCCAACTTCAATTCATAGAACTCTTTAGCCCTCTCTTCATAATACTACTCTAAGATAAACTTCTTTTTAAATTATTTTTTAAAGGTACTCCAGTTAACATTATTTTCCTTTATACCTTTTACTCGTTTTAAATCCTGCCACTAGATATCTTCCTTTTCAGTTATGTTTTATATGGCTATTCTACCTTTTAACCGATTGGAGTAATTATATATTCGGAAATACTTCTTCATTATGGACAGCCATGCTTCGGATTCCTCCCTTTTCTCTGTTTTGCCGTTGAAAATTGGCGTTTTTATCTTCTCAAATTCTCCCAAAATTTTCTCATGAGGCTTATATTTCATTTTTCTAGAATAATAATTATCTTCACTACTATCATTGGAATACTGGCAATTCTTCCAGTGTAAATCACCATTAATTTCAGAGGATGAACTGCTTTCAATTTTAGAATGTTTGGAATTTTTAATTTTATGTTGGTAGGATGTATTTTTAGATCCTATCTCTTTATCCTTCCCTTCACTCTGGAATTTTTCTATCAGTATCTGGTTCAACTCCTCTTGAGCTCTTAGAATTATTTCGTTCTCTTGTTTAACTGTTTCCATTTCAATTTTTAATTCTTTAATAGTTTGTAATAGTTCAGAGGAATTGCTAGTTATTTATTCCTTAAAAGGTTCTTTTCTAGAATTACTTTGTTCGTTTAATAGGGACCCTTCATTTGTATAATCCCTGAGTCCTTCCATACGTGTAATTCTAGTTAGAAAAAAAATTTCTGGTTACAACATTTAAAAAAAATAAAAATCAATACACATGCATTTTATTTACTGTTTTTTTATGCGAGTTGAGCCACTTCAGGCCTAGATATGTAATATCCCAAAAATCCATAAAAATTTAAAATTTTTCTTATGACAATTAATGTTTAAAATCATCGCTTAAGAGAGTAAATTAAGTGCTAACAATTAAAATTTCAAAAGATCTAATCTAGAATGTATAACAAATTTATTTATTAATTTAAATAATTACAATATTTACTAACTTCCTTCAACTGAAAACATGAAAGATCGATCTATAGGTTAAAAGAATCTGGGAAGATACAGAATTGAGAAGAATTGTTTAATTACTAGTGGGTACAAGGTACTAAAGTTTGTTTCTTGCTTAAAGAAGGAACTTCTGGTTATGCCCGAGGCTTACTTAGCTCGTTGAAGCTAATGCAGTGAATGATGATTTCTGTTATAGGTCTTCTTATAGGTAATCTTTTTATTTCCAGTTTCACGCTCGAGACTTTAATTTCGACAACAATAAAAAAAAATGCTAGGGTACTTATATAATTTTAACGCTTTTGCTTAGTGAAGGTACTGCAAAACCCATTCGTTTCATAACTTTATTACTATAAGGTTAGCATGTTTACTATAGTTCTGAAGGCTAAACTTGTTATGCTTAAGAGTAAAATATATATATACTTTAGTATAAATCTAAAGCTAGGCTTAAAAAGAAAATTATTGCATTATTTTTTTATAAAGGCATGCTTATTTAAATAAAATAAAAACAAATAAATAATAGGATTTTGATTAAATACTAAATTTAGAAACATAGGTTCCATATATGTATATGCATACTTTGGACAATATTCCATATAAATGTATTATTCTAAAAAAAAATTCTTAAAATAATCATTTATGAATTATATTTGTTATAAGAAGCTTTTCTATGAAAACATAATAACAAGGGTTTAAATGCAGCCTTATACAACCATTCGAAACTATGAAGCAAACCCAAACGAGATGCTACAAAGTGTAATACACATGTTGAGAGTTTAGTGGATAGGTTTTTATGGTGGAAACTCTAACTACAAAGCTGACTAGAACCTAAAAGCCCGCTTGTCTTTCATCCTTTTCATTGTTTTGTGGGTAGAGTCGATAGCCTCGTGGCCTCTTGGGCCTCCAACGTCAAAACTGAACTTTCATGAGAGGTATAACCCTTCCATTATCCAGGCTTCCATCGTGGCCTTTATAGTATAGTTATAGGGAGACAGGTTCTTTTATAGGACATTTTCCTGGATTTCGTAACAGTGGTTTCTTGGTCTTTCAAAGGTGGTTTCAATTCTTCCTTCCTTCTTGTCACCGCAGCCTCAGACTGATATTTTTCTCTTCTTCAGTGGTCCGAACTCATAGTTTTCCTTCACTAGGATTTAGGTGTTGCTTGAGTAAGAGGTTTCTAAAAAGAAATAAAAAGCACGACCGAGAGCAAAATTATTTCAAGTAAGCTTCCTTTTAGTTCTACTGTAATTTCAAAATCTCTTTATAATAGAAGGGCTGAAACAAATAACGAAAATGATTTGGTTTTGTGCAGGTGGGATATGGCTAACACTCATTGACTCAAATATTTAAGGAGATATTTTTGCTTTGAAAGCTACGAGTTTTAAACTATCAACCTCTACACCATAAGACTTAGTAACCCTTGGCCTTACCACCAGAGGTTTCCTTCTTCGGTGATGTGTACAGTTCTGTTAGCAGTTGTAATGTCCCCAAGTTCCATTCGAAGAAAAAATTAAATCTACTACCAAAAACCTTATAAAAATTTTGCACAAACAACTGCTGTGAGTTCAGATTAACTATGGAGATGTACTTGCAAACATTTTTAAGTATTTACGGCACACACATGTATGCAATCAAAATCTATGGCCAAATTTTTAATAATTTACCCTTTGTATCAATTCTTTAGAGTTTATCCTTTCTTGGAAAACATGACATTCCTTTCTATAGTGGTCATCAATAAAATCATAAACTTCATGATGGAAAACCATACATACAATGCAAACCCATATGTCCTCCCATACAAGAATAATCATATCTATTTAAAAATACAATCCAATATGTAATGATTTGAAACCTCTTGACTAAACTTTGGATCTCTAGGTGGTTATTGTTTCGATAATAAATCTTCATAACAAGTTTATCTTCAATGGTGCAAGTTATAGAATTATCCTCTCCTTAAATGGAGGTGCTCCTTTAAATGACTATTCATTATTTATCACTAACTAATGAAACATGTGACTTAGCACTTCAAATTCCCATCCATAGCATATTTTTTATTTGATCCACAATAACAATTTTATTAATGACAACATCTAAGTGTACTCATTGAAAGATTCTCAATATTCAAATATCATTCGTAAACATACAAAAGTAATACCATGGAGCGGATCTAAATCATTATGATAGCAACAAATCCATTGATAAGGTTTCACAACAAATCCATAAATACACTAAGCAATACAAGCAAAATGCACATTTAGACACAAAACCAAGGAGACACCAATGCATGTGGTTCACCCAATTCTTGGGTTACGTCCACCAAACTTGTCACATCCGGTGACATTTATTTTATTAAAAAAAGTTACAAAATCGCAACGTTATCGTTGCCTTATTTTCTTTCTACCATTCTTAGAGACTCCTTCTGAGCTGTTATCTAGCTTCTGGCCAAAACTCTATACTAAGTAACAAGACAAAGTAAGGCATTTCCAAGTTATTTCCAAAGTTGCACTCAATCAACATATTACTATTCTTTCACTCTCTCAAGATAGAATTCCCAACCAAATCCCTTGTGATAGTAAGGGAAGGTAATATAATTATCGTGAAGCATTTAGTATATAAAAGGATTATTACGATAAAGCAAAATCATAAGGCTAATGTTCCTTACAAGAATTTAGCTACTAACTCTCCTTATTTTTTTGAATTCTTTTCTTTAACAGTAGTGTTACATTGGATAGACTCAATCAGATTCTGTATTACACTAGCCATTATCCTTTGGCAATCACCCTGCAATTAAACCCAAGGTAAACAAAAATCCGGTTCTAGTGAGAAAAAGCTTGCTTCTCAATAGAAATTGAAGTATGCTTTAAGGGTTGGTATTTCATTTTTAAAACATCGAGGCCCCAAGGCGATTTACTTCAGAAAGATGCTTTAAAAAAAATCAAATAACCAGATTGACTTGTCAGCCTAAGAAGAAAAGGCAGCAAGGTCCCATACATCAAAAAACAGTTCTCCATGCAAAAGATCACAACCCAATAGCCCCAAATGCTTGGAATACCCCCATGTGAATGCGTGGCTATGGACCTACGGGTATGGATGTATAAAACAACAATAGGAGGCTGACAACATATCGAATTAACACCCATTCCATACATTGCAAGGAAGGCGATATCGCAGTGGAAAACTACCACTTATGCCACCTAAGGTTCACAAGGTATTTTCTAAATCCCCTTTTTTAAACAAAAATTCATGTCATGAGCTCAACAAGAATAGCTCAGGGTTTTCGTTCCATTATAGTCGTGCCAGAAATAAAGAACCACTGTGAAGGAGTGCAAACAGTCCGATAGGGTTTGACGAGGAACGTAAGAACCAAAATTCCAAGTGAGTAAAATGCCACATGAATCAGTTTTAATAAAATGGAAACTTTAATGATCGCTCACATTTTTTTTCTCAAAAATGGGATTTGAAAGCCGTTATAGCATCCTGCCTATGCCAGCGAGCTCAAGGTATATAATTAAAGTAAACATTCATCTATGACCTCAAAACGTTTTCTACAAAATTCCAATGTTAAACAAACATGCCCAGAATGGACTGTGTGAGGATGCACTCATGCTTCTTAATCAATCCAAGAGAGAGGAAAGAAATCCTGAAAAATTTACCTTTCCCATTGTGCATAGGGGTATGCTCTCATCCATCAACTCTCCTAAGTCACAGAGGCCAATATTGTAGCTTGGCATGCCCAATTCGAATCTAATATTCAAATGATGATACGGTAGATTTACTCCTCCTTGGTGTGGAAAGCATCATTGAGGCGACCTGGCTTGCAAAAGAAGGGCGCCTTTTGACACCCAAACTGTGAAGACGCCAAACTCCAGGAGTTGCTCTGTCGTGAAATGAAGGATGATTTTTTTTGCCCCCCCCTCCATAGTACCACCGCCAGTATATATAAACCAATTTCCCCCCACATCCTACCAAACTCCAAAGCATCAAAAAGGTAAATTCTAGGGTTCAACAAACATTCTACTTGCTTGTCACAAACCCTATTTTTTTGTGGAGCGAAAAATGCCCTTGGGTGCATGAATTACTGGCCCTTTTTCCTGGCTGAAAGTTGGCATGACTATCGTAAATTAGGTAGACTAGTGTGCATGTGGTTTCTCTCACTACTTAACACTAGTGCCAAGTCATGGTGCCAAAAAATCTACACTATTCTTAGATCCACTCAAGCGGCTACATGGTTGCATTTTTTCAAGTAGCACGCTCTGTTGGATAATAAATAACCTTCCACCACAATTCTCTTAGGCCTTCCAAGTGGCCCTACAGATAAATCCATTCTATATTTTTTTTAAGGGCACCAAGCCCATGATTTTCTCCAAAAATTGTGCCATGATACTAACGCGGCTTTTAGTAATTCATGCTAAAACTCAAGTCTTTCACTAGACAGGCGTGTGTGTTATAAAGTCTTGTAATTCCTTCCTTTAGTAATGTCATATATTTATATTGAGGTCATATAGTAATATATTCTAACATATGTGGCCATATGCTTGATCCATATGTGGCGATATGCTTGGTCCTAGTAACTGTTATATTGCCCTTTAGTATAGAATGAGGTATGCGGGTGATTAGATCACCTTCTCAAACCTTTATGGTGACTTCAATATAGAGTCCTTAATAATTATTCTAAGGTTTCTTCTCTTTAACAACGATGTTGATGTAGTCTTTTCTACCATTTTCATCTGATTCCTTACAAGCATAATAGATATATATATACTCTATTAATTTGTCTCCATATATATATATATATATATATATATGTATATGTATATATATATATGTATATATATATATATATATATGTGCGTGTGTGTGTGTATATATGTATGTATATATATTTTCACGTATGTTTTAATGTCACTCTTGCCCCAAAATATGCCGACTATGAAAGCCACCAATAAATATGGCTGTTAGCTTCCCTCACCCTCATCATTAATATTGTCAAGAACTAGGTTAAACCTTACCTAAGGTGTTGTCAACCACTAGTCTCTCCTCCGAGTGGTCTCGGTTGTCCAAATAAAGTTGCGTTCATGTCTTAAGTCTCCAAAGTCCAGAATCAGGAAAATACATCACCTAACATACAAGGTCCTGCTGGTGGGGCCTTGGCCTTGAGCTCCTCACCAGAGTTTAAATACAATATACATTCAGAAATTATAAGAATATTTAGGGCATATAGGAGGAATATTACATTCTTCCCCCCTTAAGAATAACACCATCCTCGGTGTTCTTATTTCTTTGACTAAATCTTTCATTCTTCTCTTGAGTCATTCTTGATTCCTCTTGTTCTGATCTACTTCGATTTTTCTAATCTGCATAGGTTGTAATTTGTTCAGGTCCTCTAACAAGAAACAATCGGGGTTACCTAAATCTTACACATGTCAAAACATAAATTGCAGGTCTCTTGCAGCATCATAACTAAAATCTATAGAACAACATTCAGTCTAATACATAATTATTTTCTCAATAGTGAAATTGACTCTTAAGTAATCAACTTAGACACTTAACTAGTAATTTATCCAAGGTTAATCTTTCTTTCATTCATCATTGATTTCATAATATATTAATCCCAAAAACTGTAAAATTCCTCATTCTTCATGTTTTTGAGTTTTCTTTTCATTTACACATTAAGTCATGTGACACTACAGTTACTTTGGAGATTTGATAACTTATTATAATCATTTTTTTTCCGCTAGTTTCCAAGCTCTCCCTTGAGTGCTTTTCCCAATTTTCGTGTAGGCTTATGTCTATTTCTGAGGTTACTCTCCCTTTTGACCACTAGTCAAAAGTTTTTCTCTTCAGTGACATCAAACAACGTCCTGTCTTTCAGATGTCCAATCTTGCCTAGGTCTTAATTCTTGCCACAACAGATGCCTAACACCAATGTGCTCACGCGAAAATCGTTTTCCTAACACCATTGTGCTCCTGCAGCATATATGCCTAACACCAATGTGCTCACATGGCAAGTACTTGCCTAACATCATTGTGCTCTTATGGAAATCACTTGCCTAACACCATTGTGCTCTTGTGGAAATCACTTGGCTAACACCATTGTGCTCCCGCAACATTCAATTTTTTTCCCTTGTTTGTATTTAGTGTAAGTTTTCATCTTTGACTATTCATAACGCACACTCCTTGGTGTTTCGTATGACTTTACTGTCATTGTCTTGATTCATGAGTCGGCTACACGGTTAGTCAAAGAATCAAATTTTCAATAATTATTCATTAGAATTTAATAAGTCATATCAAATTTAATCGTCAGTCATGAGTTCTATAACCCTCTAACTCATCTAGAAAAGTTACTCTTTACTTATTTATGAGCAATTAAATGCAACTTAATATACGCAAGCGGATTATATGCCATAGTGTACGACGATTGTAGCAATGGTTATTCTCTTGGTGAAGCCTGCAGTGTTAGTATGTAAAAAAAAACATCTCCCAAATTTAATTCTTGGTTATAAACCTCGAGATTCAATAAATATAAAACATCACCCATACTTAACCTCATTATTTTCGACAGCGAATAAAATTTTCTAACAGTCAACTTCGACTAACAGAGTTCCTAGCATAACCTACAAGGTTAGCATATAACATCATACGCCATTCATTATTCAATGGATTTCAAATAAAACTCTAACAGTCAAGTTCGACTAACGGGGTTCCTAGCATAACCTGCAATGTTAGCATATAACATTATACCCCATTCATTATTCAATGGATTTCAAATAAAACTCTAACAATCCACTTCGACTAACAGAGTTCCTAGCATAACCTGCAATGTTAGTATATAATATTATATGAGGTTCATTCACTTAATATTTTAAAATATGAACATCAGTTAAATATCATTGTTCATCTGTCTTTGGAAAGCTATGAGTGAAGGGATAATCCAACTCTATACAACAACAATGTAGGTAAGCTAGATACCTAGCATATACCAAGTAATTACATAGTCCCATTTTCCTTTTGATGCCTTTAGAAGACAATATACACTTGTCAACGAGGCTATTGCCCCTTCGAAAAAAAACAAACAAACAAAAGAAAATTCACTTGACCGAGTTTCAAATACATACTTCAAACTTTTACTAATGATTAACGTTTCAATAAATATAACCATAAGTTTGGAATATCTTCCCCACATGAATTTCAATGTTGGCACAACATCTTGTTCCCAACTTGTTTTTCAATAGACAACAATGTTTTAATATGATTGGAATTATTTTGATTTAGGTCTCCTTACTTACATATAACTATCCTCTATGGTGTTTAATTCCAATTCACCTTTAACAGAAGAACATAATCGTATGAGCATGCATATGCTATTTGGTGTAATTTTCCCACTCCACTAACTTTAATAGCAGATACTATATTTGTTGTTTACATGGAATACATCAATACCTTAAGAAAGATGGTTTTATTTGGATTGCCCCCCTTTACTTCTACAAGGAACAATTTAGCATTTAGGCTTAGCCTAGAGCAAGCTTTTTAATTTGGACATCCTTTACCATATATCCTATGTGTAAGAAATTTTCTTAACATCTTGTTGAACTCTTAGTTCTGAATCAAATATTATGATAAGCCTATTCCTACAACCTCTTTTACCTCCGAGTCTTTGAAATTTTCCTTAAGTTTTGGTGATTCCCTTATTACCCCATACTTAGGGTTTGGAACTCTTGAAAATCATTTTATAGTATTAATACTCTTCAAAAAGTATAGTAGGCACTGGGTCTTCCATTATTATTATTTATGCCTTCATATAACCTTTAACAGCAATTCTAAGAAATTGACTATACTTCTTCCTTAATGTATTGGGAGTAAAATTTATAGTCCAACCTTCCATTTGAGTGTGTAAACATAAACAGAACCCCAACGGCCACATAAAATTACTCACATGCTTTTTGTCGGTAATGTAACAACATACCTTCGCAATAATACTTTATTACCTTATCCCCTTAGTTGTCTATTTGTTTCGCAGGATTTATCTTCCGGTTATCCTTCAATGCCTGTCTGCTGATGCGTACTTGTGACCATAAATACCTATACTGTTTACTCACATTTCCTTTTCAAATATTATTTGTATCATTAAATCATAAAGACAATGTTAAAATGAAATAGCAAATTACTATTTGATTTCCATAGATACCGGATATATCAAGATATTCATGCATTATTTTCACAACTTAATCCTGTTACACTTGTATGAGCTTTCACTTATACACCTCGTGATCCAACTTCCTATAACTTTACCTTTATGCCATTAAAGTTTTACCTTATTTTATGGCACCTTCTCTTCATCATCCTTGACTTCGTACAAAATTAACCTTCCTAATCACACTTACTATAGATTGAGTTTGGTATGATGAGCAATAATAATCATGTAAAAATACCATATGCATACTTTTTGTACTATAGGAAATCTAAGTTAGTAGTAACCTAGGACCACAACTGCTTTCCCTTGCATAATTCACATTTTTAATGCAACCAAGTTTTCCCATAAGCTCTTTTTCATTCTTACTTTATGATCACTCACTTAAGAAGTAGTAATTATTTCCTTAAATAGTAAATATATATATACAAGTGCACAAAGTACCTATTGTAGGCGAGTCCATTCGGTTCGAGCTTTGTCAACCTTGCTCTCATACCATATGTAACGTCCCCAAGTTCCATACCAAGAAAAAATTGCATGTACTACCAAAAGAACTTATAAAATTTTTGCACAACCAAACAACTACTGTGAATTCAGATTAACTATGGAGATGTACCTGTAAGCATTGTTAAGTACTTACGGCACACACATGTATGTAATCATAATCTATGGCCAAATTTTTAATACTTTACCCTTTGTATCAATTCTTTAGAGTTTATCCTTTCTTGGAAAACATGACATTCCTTCCTTAAATAAAATCATAAACTTCGTGATGGAAAACCATACATACAATGCAAACCCATATGTCCTCCCATACAAGAATATTCATATCTATTTAAAAATACAATCCAATATGTAATGATCTGAAACCTCTTGACTAAACTATGAATCTCTAGGTGGTTATTGTTTCGATAATAAATCTTCATAACAAGTTTATCTTCAATGATGCAAGTTATAGAATTATCCTCTCCATAAACGGAGGTGCTCCTTTGAATGACTATTCATTATTTATCACTAACTAATGAAACATGTGACTTAGCACTTCAAATTCCCATCCATAGCATATTCTTTATTTGATCCACAATAACAATTTTATTAATGACAGCATCTAAGTGTACTCATTGAAGGATTCTCAATATTTAAATATCATTCATAACCTTACAAAAGCAATACCAAAGAGGGGATCTAAATCATTATGATAGCAACAAGTCCATTGATAAGGTTTCACAACAAATCCATAAATACACCAAGCAATACAAGCAAAATGAATATTTAGACACAAAACAAAGGAGACACCAATGTACCTGGTTCACCCAATTCTTGGGTTAAGTCCACCAAAATTGTCACATCGGGTGACATTTATTTTATTAAAAAAAGTTACAAAATCGCAAGGTCATATTTGCCTTATTTTCTTTCTACCATTCTTAGAGACTCGTTCTCAGCTATTATCCAGCTTATGGCCAAAAATCTATACTAAGTAACAAGACAAAGTAAGACATTTCCAGGTTATTTCCAAAGTTCCACTCAATCAACATATTACTATTCTTTCACTCTCTCAAGACAGAATTCCTAAGCAAAGCCCTTGTGATAGTAAGGGAAGGTAATATAATTATCGTGAAGCATTTAGTATATAAAAGGATTATTAAGATAGAGCAAAATCATAAGCCTAATGTTCCTTACAAGAATTTAGCTACTAACTCTCCTTATTTTTCTGAATTCTTTTCTTTAACAGTAGTGTTACACTCGATACACTCAATTAGATTCTGTATTATGCTAGCCGTTGTCCTCTGGCAATCACCCCCTCAATTAAACCCAAGGTAAACAAAAATCTGGTTTTAGTGATAAAAAGCTTGCTTCTCAATGGAAATTGAAGTATGCTTTAAGGGTTGGTATTTCGTTTTTAAAACATCGAGGACCCAAGGTGATTTACTTCAGTGAGATGCTTTAAAAACATTCAAATAACCAGATTGACTTGTCGGCCTCAGAAGAAAAAGCAGCAAGGTCCCATACATCAAAACACCGTTCTCCAAGCAAAAGATCACAACCGAATAGCCCCAAATGCTTGGAATACCCCCATGTGAATGCGTGGCTATGGACCTAGGGGTATGGACGTATAAAACAACAACATGAGGCCGACAACATATCGAATTAACACCCATTCCATACATTGCAAGGAAGGGGATATCGCAGTGGAAAACTATCACTTATGCTACCTAAGGCTCACAAGGTATTTTCTGAATCCCCTTTTTTAAACAAAAATTCATGGTCGTGAGCTCAACAAGAATAGCTCAGGGTTTTCGTTCAACTATAGTCGCGCCAGAAATAAAGAACCACTGTGAAAGAATGCAAACAGTCTGACAGGGTTTGACGAGGAACGTAAGAATCAAAATTCCAAGTGAGTAAAATGCCACATGAATCAGTTTTAATAAAATGGAAACTTTAATGATCGCAAATGTTTTTTTTTCTCAAAAATGGGATTTGAAAGCCGTTACAGCAACCTTTTTGTGCCAGTGAGCTCAAGGTATATAATTAAAGTAAACATTCATCTATGACCTCAAAGCGTTTTCTACAAAATTCCATTGTTAAAAAGACATGCCCGGAATGGACCGTGTGAGGATGCACTCATGCTTCTTAATCAATAGAAGAGAAAGGAAAGAAATCCCCACAAAGTTACCTTTACCATTGTGCGCAGGGGTATGCTCTCGTCCATCAGCTCTCCTAAGTCGCAGAGGCCAATACTATAGCTTGGCATGCCCAATTCGAATCTAATATCCAAATGATGATACGGTAGATTTACTCCTCCTTGGTGCGGAAATCATCATTGAGGTGACCTGGCTTGCAAAAGAAGGGCGCCTTTTGACACCCAAACCATGAAGACGCCAAACTCCAGGAGCTGGTCGGTCGCGAAATGAAGGATGAATTTCTCTGCCCTCCCCTCCATAGTACCACCGCCAGTATATATAAACCAATTTCCCCCCGCATACTACCAGACTCTAAAGCATCAAAAAGGTAAATTCTAGGGTTCAACAAACATTGGCTTGCGTGTCACAAACCCTATTTTTTTGTGGAGCGAAAAATGCCCTTGGGTGCATGAATTACTGGCCCTTTTTCCCGGCTGAAAGTTGGCATGACTGTAGTAAATTAGGTAGACTGGTGTGCACGTGGTTTCTCTGACTACTTAACACCAGTGCCACCTCATGGTGCCAATAAATCTATACTATTCTTAGATCCACTCAAGCTGCTACATGGTTGCATTTTTTCAAGGAGCACGCTCTCTTGGATGATAAATAACCTTGCGCCACAATTCCCTTAGGCCTTCAAAGTGGCCGTATGGATAAATCCATTCTATATTTTTTTAAGGGCACCAAGACCATGATTTGCTCCTAAAATTGTGCCACGATGCTAGACTGGCTTTGAGTAATTCATGCTAAAACTCAAGTCTTTCACTAGACAGGTGTGTGTGTTATAAAGTCTTGTAATTCCTTCCTTTAGTAATGCCATATATTTATGTATTTATATTGAAGTCATACAGTAATATATGCTAACATATGTGGCCATATGCTTGGTGCATATGTGGCGATATTCTTGGTCCTACTATATCACCGTTTAGTATAGAATGAGGTATGCGGGTGATGGTATCACCTTCTGAAACCTTCTGAAACCTTTATGGTGTTGATTTTCTTTTACACCGATGTTGATGTATTCTTCTCTGCCATTTTCANTCTCCATATATACATATATATATATATATATATATATATATATATATATATATATATTTTCACATATGTTTTAATGTCGCTCTTGCCCTAAAATCTGGGGACTATGAAAGCCACCAATAAATATGGCTATTAGCTTCCCTCGCCCTCATTGTTAATATTTTCAAGAACTAGGTTAAACCTTACCTAAGGTGTTGTCAACCACTAGTCTCTCCTCCGAGTGGTCTCGGTTGTCCAAATAAAGTTGCGTTCATGTCTTAAGTTTCCAAAGTCCAGGCTCAAGAAAATACATCACCTAACATACAAGGTCCTTCTGGTGGGGCCTTGGCCTTGAGCTCCTCACTAGAATTTAAATACAATAGACATTCAGAAATTATAAGAATATTAAGGGCATATAGGAGGGATATTACATCAGTGGTATGAGGATATGTTAAAATGCAGATGGGACTCTTATGGCCATGATGGTGTTTGGTTTATTTTTTTATCTTGAGAAGTCGTGAGGCTTAATAGTATTGTATTATCTTTTTAATGAAAATGGTTAGAGTTTTGATATTTTTATAGTGTTGGTGAAAAAAGAAATTACTCCCATGACTATGCATTGATAAAATGTGAGGCTGTCATGCTTAGTTTTGGCTCTAAACTTATTTAGAAAGAAAGAAGCAAAGACTTTGTTATATATATATATATATTTGTTAAGAGCTTTACAGCTCTAAACCTTGAATAGTGTTAGGATATTTAAGAATTTCCTTTTGTATTAGTTTTGGGCCTTACGGTTTCAATCTAGAAATGACTCTAGGGTAACTTAAGGGTTTTCTATAGGGTTACACAGTAAAATCCGTGAAAAAGGATCTGTATGGTGAAACCTCTCTTATACAGGAAATGAATTGAGATTTCATGTTTAATTAGGTTTTTTAATTGTAACAAATTTTGTTCTTTTTTAAAGTTAAATCTATTTGTTATATAGTAATGTGTTTACACGAAAATTATTCGTGGAGTTTTAATTTTTTTATATCTATTTTTTATTAGTTAAAGTTAATAAAACAAATTAGGAAAAGAGACAACCGGGTAAACTCAAATAGAGTGAAAGTTGGAGTATATAAGAAAGGTTGTTTAAATTTAGTTCTTACTTTTGTTTGAAGTAAAAGATGGGGATTAAGAAAAGAGATAAATTATTTTATTTTTAAAAGATATGTGTGATAACAACTTAAATTAATCAAATTTAGAATCTTGACCACAACCATAGTTTTTAATTAAAATTTTTACTTTACTAGTTGCTTCAGTGCTTGGTAAAATATAATATTTTTAATTTTTTTTCTGTGTATTACTTAATTAACCTATTAGTTTATTTGTAATATTTGTTTTACTGCTATAATTGCAGTTTATTGTTTATAAGTCCATTTTAAAACAATTTCTCTCCTTTGATTGTTCTCTAGTAGTATAATAATTATAAGTCTAAAACCCTGGAGAATATATTTATACTATGTAGATATACATAGCTACAAACTGTGTAGTGTTTTCTTCAAGAAAAAATTTCTTTATAGTTCTTATAAATAAAAAATAACATATTTAGTTAACCGGAAAGAACTTCTAGGATAGACGAAATTTTGTTTTAAACATTTCTAGAATAGACTAACAGTGGAAAGATAAAAGATCACATTCACTCACGTCTTAACTTGATTTAATCATCATTCTAAATTCACCCATTGTACCAGAGTACTACCTCTACTATGGTGTGGAAAAATACACCAAGGGATTATATTTAATCCTCTAACAAAATATTCTAAACCATAATTCATTCATTCAAATAAATACATTCATTCACTATCTAATTTTAAAAACAATTGATTCAGTCATATAAATACATCAACTCCAAAATTCATACATTATATTTCCTCTGTTTGCATAAAATAAAATTTAATAAAATTTAGAACCCGATGAATGGTAGAGGAGACAATAGCCTAAGGAGCCTATTCCACCCAATCAATTCTTGAAAACAGCTTAGTTTCTAGTCTTAGGACCCCTGATTTTGTTCACTGGTCCACCTAGTTGAAATCACTCGGTGAGAGAACAAGTTATGAAAACCCCTACAACTCCACAGAGTAATCCACAGTAATACTTCTTCCTATAGTAGTAATAAATAAGCCAAAACAATTGCACTAGTTTAGTACATCAACATTTTCACACTCTAACACTTCTTCCTTTCCCCCTCCATTGAACTTCTTGTGCACAAATTTCACTCAGAAATTTCACGAATAAAGACTGAATAGCCTCAGTTGAATTTGATGGGTAGTTTATAAGCATGACTAGGTCTTTTGGGTCAGTATTTCACTTAAAGAGCCACCCGCTCCTGTTCCACTTTCTTGGGGAACATGACCACAAAAACATGGAAGTTTTCTCCTGCAACAACTAGAAGTAGTTTGAGGATGCTTCCAAGTGTCAATCTGCTCTCAACCTATAGTCTATTCCACCAAGTGGCCAGTAGACACTCATTTAACATCCTCCTTAAGCTATTGTCTCATCTTTTATTTATTAATTAATAAAATATTCAGCAATTAGATGCAATCATCCTTGACCCCACTTGGTCAATAATTACAAACTTTACAATAAAATTAAAGCATGTAATGTCTTCTCAAACAATTTGGGATATGTGACAAAACTGGTTGAAATTTTTTACTATGGTTCAATAAGCCCAAAATGACGAAAAGAACTATAGGGGCCAACTAGAATTATATTGTCCTAGATCATTCGTTGAAGCATGGTTTTCAAAATTTTGTTGATTACCTCATCTTGGCCATCAACGTGAGGGTAGTAGGTTGTTAAATTATCATAACGAAGACCTATTTTTGCACTCAACTCTGACATCATTTGGTTCCTAAAATGGGAACCATGATCCTGATAACTCTTTCGGAATATTTTGAATTCCATAATATGAACTACAAACCTTATATATTTGTCAATTATGTTCAACACTAAAAACCCTCTACTCTCTCTTAGGTTTCCAAGATTGTATGTTATAATCATTCCAAGGGGTTTCTCCTAAATCTTGTTTAGAGGAATGCTAATATCTTCTCCTATGGTTGGTAGTCTCATGATTTTTTCTATTAACTTAGCATGCATAGATATGATCTTTCTCAACCATAGGAAACCACCATGTACTCATGTTAGAATCATTTTTGTGCACATCTTGACTTGTGTGGTCCTACCAAAATGTAGAACTTCCATCAAGTTCACGATTCCTGATTTCATTAATCCATTTTCCCATGTCTGAAGTTCCAATACACCTATCATATTTTGGTCTTGACTGATCTTCCTTTCCATGTAGTTTCTATTAGCTAGTTCTAGAAACTTTTATTCATCACTGATGTCATTATATGAAAACTAAACTTTGTAAAGTTGGTCGAGCAGCCCTTCTTTAATAGGTACTCTTTTCATAACCTTTGGTGTTGGTACATCTCTGTCTTGCAAATTGGGTATGAGAATAAATGATGTAGTAAGTTTTATTTTTTGGATATAATCTCTAGGAAATTTAAGTTGTTTTGATGATGAAGCTCACGACGTTTGCACCATATCTTGTTGGCATATTTATAGAGGGATTCTTCATCCTGCATGGTATTCTAGGTGTCATGGCTTTCTTTGTTCCTGTTTCAACTATTATCTTCAGCTACTAACATTGTGACTGATGTTCTTAGCAGATACCGATGATTCCATTTAAGACTTTGTTTTCTTATATGATAAGTTTTGGTTGTTGTCATTAATTCCATCCAATCTACAAAAATTTTCCTTGATTTGGTCCATTCTCAAAAACATGTGTCTTTATTTTTCTATATTTCCTTTGATCTTATCCAACCTCAATTAATAGTCACCCATAATTAATTAATGATGTCGCATCTTGATAGGTTTCCACTATCACTACTCCATTAGTCATTAATTAACCATGACTACTACCCATTAATTCTTTCAATCTGTCACATCGCTTTTTGTGCTCAAATTTGTTTCTATGATAGATTTAATTTTTTGTGGTTTATCCCTATTTTAAAGTATGCATATATTTCCATCAATGTCTTCATCCTTACAACTTATTATAATGCACAAGGTTTACCCTACTTTTTAATTGTTCTTCCTCTTTCTGTATACAAATCCAATCCATAAATGATAGACTTCCAATAATCAATGGTTCTGACTTTGTTGATTGCAGAATTATTCTTGTCAAACACATCACAATTCATTACCTTATGTCCAATTTTAGTAGAAGAAAAAATAATAACTACGAAAAGTTTTGTACCGAAGTGAGTACGGTCTCCTTGGTAGCACAATATTTTTATACCTTGTCCCTTGGGTGTTATTTTGACTAACACTTTTAAAGCTACTTCCATGGTTCTCACATTTTTCTTAATTTTCTTCTTTTAGGAGGGGTCATTCTTCTTTCTTGCTTATTACAACATTGCAACCTAAAATAGATTTTTCAAATGGTGAGCTATATTTGTAAAAACATTCTTCCAATACTTCTACATTTTTGCAAAACTTATATTTTTTCCTTAGTTGTGTTTGTAGTCTTTCAGTCTCTTGTTCCTTTTCTAGTAGCTCTATCTTTTGTTCATTAGCTTAGTTATTTCACAATATTCATCTATAACTTGAATCTTTATTGCCAAAATTTCTTGGATTCTTTTATTTGACAGTTAAAAGTTTCCTTCCTTCTTCTACTTCATTCCTTAAATTGTTAGTCTTTTATTTTTCTTTCTGGAGTTCACCTTTTAGGGATATAATTGCTTCCTCTAATTTTACAACTCTTGGTTCTCTCTCTTTCTTTTATGAATTTTATTTATTTAGATATATTTTTATTTTCTACTACTAATTTTTTATATTAATCCTCTAATAAAACAATCTTGAGTTTCTT
>LPNX010479038.1:179737-321652 GCA_001517045.1 Pseudotsuga menziesii | reverse complement strand
ATAAAAGAATAACAACATTAGTCAAATAACATGAATCACATCATCAACAACATAACACGTAGACTCACAAGTCACAATAGGAAGGTGTCAGTGAAACACAATAAACTAGTTAAACATAAAAAAAAACGTTTAGATTACTTATTTTTCGGTTTAAATATATAGTTTTATGAAAAAAATTACCTGTGTTTGCTTGGCAAAATTCCCTATAACAGGAAAATTGCCCATCAAATTCCAATTCTAGTTACAGCCACTTGTTGATAGGATTTAGTCGATTTAATATTCCAAACAATCAACTTGCATGGCAAAGAAGTTAAGTTATAATCATTGTACTCTAATGGTCAATAAAATTCATGCAATCATTGTACTAGAATGGTCACTTTCCTTTCCTGTCTCGTGGATGAATCGGATTTGGTCCTTAACAATGGTACTCAATATTTTTTTACTATAATTACATTCGTTCCTTGAAATGTTTGCTACATAATTTTATTTCAATCCTCGACAACGGCATTGAATTTTTTTTCTATACTTATCGTCAATTTGATCATGTCTGTATGCTACAACATTTTATTGTAATAGTCAACCCAAAATCCCCACATGTTCAAACATTTGAAAGTTCATTAAAACTTATAGTTTCTTAAATTAATGTTCATGTAATCAAATATGTCAAAATTGAGAGGGTAACAAAAATTTCCTACTCATAATTATAATTCCATGTTTGGATTTTATATTGTTAAAGTGTATTTTTCTAGTGCAACCACTCGAAAATGTCTAATATCTTGCATTTATTTGACTGTGTGAAAATCACCCATATATTAAGCAACTTGGAATGCTCTTCAATTTTTATATAGACTTTGTCACATATCCGATCGTTGTTTCAGAGATGTGGTATCATTTTGTTTTTAATTTATGTACTAATACTTTTTTAGGTCTAGCCCCAACTCATTTTCACTACTATCATGGCACCAAATCCAAAATATTTTTAAAATCTTGCATCTATTGTTGCATAGGTTTCTTTTTCTTTTCATTCCTTACCCTCCTCCTTGTTCTTTCTTTTTAATTTCTTTAATTTCTTTCCTTTCATTTCTTTATTAAAGTGTCTTATTGGTTTTTAAAAAAAACCATTCCATGTGGTGTTTTTTAATTGGATGTTAGGATTCACTCCTTTAGAGTAAGTCCCGAGCCACTTTATTTTGTGTTTTTTCCCCATCATTCACAATGAAATGATTAACAATTGTGACTCATGTGGTTGTAAAATAACCCTTTCCTCGTAAACACTACTTTATAACCCATACCAGTAGAAAGGTTCCAAGTGTCCCCTTTTTCTTGGACAAAAAAGGATTAAGTGATGTGTTTGTACATGGTGAATGAAACCTTTTTTATCATTCACAATTATCATCCGCGACTAATATTATTGTAGGTCATAGTACCCGTACTATACTTGTGTGTAACTATAAAATGTGCACCAATTAATTTCTACCATGTATCCATCCCATGTCTGGCATGAAAGGATTAACACCCTATCGTCTTCCTTGTGGGATCCTTAGTGACAATTGATGGATAGGATCCTTGAGAATTTGAGACCCTCTTTGTACTAGTGCCCAAATTTTTAACTTGCACCAATAATAATAAACACATTACCATTGTCATGCATCACCTGACACTATGGCCACATGATAATAAACACCAGGAAGCATGTTATTTACAGAGTAATGGTTTCAACATTCTATTTGAGTGGGGAATCTATCACTTTTCCACTCTCAATTTAGCTCCAACATCCGCTCTAGGAATCACATCAATAGTTGAGACATCTCTTTGAGACTTAATTCCTTTCCCTTGAGCCTTTCCTAAATGGGAAGGAAAACATCGATGATTTCAACTTCAACTGATAGAAAAATAAGGATGATTTTGACTTCAACTAGAAGGAAATGATGAAGAACATGCTTAATAAAGGAGGATACACCTAGCCAAGGAGGGCACAACCCCATACATCAACATTTTGTTTAATTGTTTTGCAACCAATTAACATTGATTGCTTTTGTGAAGAAAAAGCATCTTGTATCTCATGATGTGAACTTTTAAGTATAATGAACTATCTAATGGATGTTTCAAATGTTGGTGCTAAATTATGCAAAATGAATGAAGTTTTTATTGCCATAGAGGATAATAATATGTACTTTAAGTTGGATAAAATAGTAGCTTGGATAAAATGTCCAAATATGTCTATTGGAAATGGTATTGGATACATTGTGAAGGGAAATATGTTCCATATATGTACTTTAGATGTAAGACAATATTAAGATGATAAAAAAAATGCATGACTCTATGTGTCCAACGGCATGCAACAAAATATGCAAAGAGGTAAGGAAAGAATTTTGGTGATGTGTTACTTGAGACTCCGATCCAATCCTAGTAAATGCATATTAATATCTCCAATCCTAGCAAATGACAATAGAAAAATATGGTTTATTTTGGTCAAAAAAGGTTGACCATGTTGGACCATTGTCAAACATGGTTGACAAATCATGAAGAACTAAGCTCAACTATAGTGAACCACGATTGACTATTTTATATGCATAGTTGACTGTAGTGCATCCTGGTGGACAATAATTAACTTTTATTTGTAGTAGTTGAGCATTTTAATGAAAGGTGCTAAATCATAGTTGAATATTTTTTTCCATAATCAACTTAAGCTAACAAATTTTCACCCTGTTTTGAAATATGGTTGACTAAGTTTAACCATAGTTAAGCAAGGGTGATTATTGTTCGACCATGGTTAACCTTAATGCATCGTGCTTGACTATTGTTCGACTATGGTCAACCATGGTTTATATTAGTGAAACTCAGTTGTGTATGGTAGAGTGACTATTATTTGACCATCATTAATTTTGGTTGAATTAGTCAACCATGGTTGACTTTCAGAAAGCATGGTTTCCTTTGCTTAGCTAAGTTTGACTATGTTTGACCACATTAACCATGTTAATTAAAGGTGTTAATAGATTGTTGACCATTTTTTATCATATTGAATAATGGTTAACAAAGTTTGACCATGCTTGAACATGGATGACTAATTTTGACCATAGTCAAGTATAAGTTGTTGTTGTTTGGCCATTCTTTATTTTAGTAAACCATGGTTGGATATGGTTGCCTTAGTTAAGCATGTTTTACATTAATAAACCATGGTCCACTTTTCTGACCTAAGAAATGCACCATGGTTAACTATTGTTTGACTTTGCTTAACAATGGTTTACTTTAATGAACCTATGATTATGTATCATTTGTCAACCTGGTCAAACTTTGTCAACTTGGTTAAATGATAGTTAACTAAGTTTGACCATAACAAACCATGAATGACTATTATTTGTACATTGTCGACCTTAGCACACCATGGTTAGCTTTAATGCACCATGGTCAAGTATTGTTTGAACTTGGTTAACCATGGTTTACTATAGAAAAGCTTGGTTATATATGGTTGACTTTGGTTAGGAAACATTAACCTTTTTTACCAACATTGACCATGGTTGGCAATGGGTGAAAAATGATCATTAGATAAGTTAGACCATATTTTACAATGCATCAATATTGTTTAACCATGGATGATTTTAATTAACAATGGTTGACATTAGTGAAATATCCTTGAATTTAATGAATTGTTGATTATTTTCAATGACTTTAGTTTCTGTAAGTTGACTTTAATTGACCATGGTTGACATTAGTAAATTATGGTTGATTTTGGTGAGAAATTGACCTTGTGTAACCATTGTTTACCATGGTTGACAAAGGGTGGATAACTAAGTTAAACTATAGTGAACCATGGTTGACTATTGTATTTTCATAGTTGACTTTAGTGCACCATGGTGGATTATAATTAATGTTTTCTTAGCAATGGTTGACCATTTTAATGAAAGGTATTAAATGACAGTTGAATAAGTTTTTCCATTTCAACTAAGGATGAAAAAGTTTCACCATGTTTTGAAACATGGTTGACTAAGTTTAACCATAGATAAGCAAGGGTGATTACTCTTTGACCATGGTTAACTTTATTGTGTTGTGCTTAGCTATTGTTTGATTTTGGTCAACCATGGTTTACATTAGGGAACCTTGATGTGTATGGTTTAGTTTGATTGAGTGGCATTGACTATGTTTCACCACAACTGACAAACCATTATTGGCCATGGATTACTTTATTAAGTTAATGTTATTTTTTTCATGTGATTCATGTCCTAAAATTTTCTCTGTGAACCCTAAGCCATGTGGAGATCATGAACATTGTTTGAATATCTTAACTTAGTTAACATAAATACTAGTAACAACCATATTAATAATACTAATGTGTTCAAATATGTGTGAATTTGATATGTATATTATAGAGAAAAACATTACCAATGTGCCAAATTTATATCTATCCATAGGGTTATTGCTAATTAAGATCGACATATAAAAATATCTCCAAAATATTAATAAATAAATTAATATTATTTACTTAATTATATATATTTATTTTATTCCATATTGAATATTGTTTTCACAGTATGTAATTGGATATCCTTTAAAAATGGATAAGGGTTCAAAGTACTTTCCAATTGTGAGTGAGATTTAGATTGAAAAATTGAACATTAAATATAATTTGATAGACCAAAGTGTTAAGGGTATAATATTTTCATACTTTAAGGTTTTAAAATTTCAAACCGTGTGAATAGGTATAAAATGATAAAAGAAAATTATAAATAAAATTTGGATATTTTTAAAATATTTAATTCACATTACATTGGAATTTTAGGATTTTAATGTTAATTAGCCAAATTTGGGTAGTATCTTTCACTGAAAAGGTAAGGCTAAAGAATTAAAACCATGGAATTCAAAGAAGTAAGGATGTGATAATGCGCTAATGGCAGAAATTCGTTTTGAAGGATCCAATTGCAACATTTTCTGCACATACAAAATGTTATTATTAAAAACTATAAGATTCATTCTAAAGAATTTACTTGTTAGTACAAAATATTACCCATAGCAAATCACAACTGCAATCATCTAAACCTGGGATAACATTACTCAAATCCTTTGGGTTAAACTTTGGAACTTATGTCTTCCAGTATGGAAGTTCTGTCATGCTAGGACATACATCTTCATTGGGAGTACCAAGTAACCTGCATATGATGGTTAAATTATCAATACTTATTTTACATCAACATAGATTCATCATTTTATTTTAAAATAAGATCTACTAAACTTTCAAAGAGAAAAAATTAAACTCTTCTTTAACGTTCACATTCTAATGCTTTAAAGGGATCTTTGAGCTCAAAGAGTTACACATAAAGCATAAGAAACTCACTGGAATATTTTTCTGAGCGAATCCCACTCCAACCTTCCTTCAAACAAAGGTGGATTTATATGTAGTTCAGCAGCATCACTCATAAAATCAAAGCAGTTGAAATATATGCCAAAACTTGTCAATTATAAATAGAAATTTCACATCCAATTGAAAACATAAAGATCTCCTCTAATTAAAATGAAATATATACCAAAAATGCACCCAATATCCCACATATCAATTGTGAAAGAGTAAAGCATTTCTCCCAAGAGCAAGTTAGGTGCGTTGTACCAAAGAGTTACCACCTACAAGCACCCAAATGAATATTTTCAAAATGTAATTTATTGAAGATGCAGTTAAAATTAAGAGTAAGTAATTGATATTGACTAGACCCAAATTCTTAGAAACAATTTAAAATTCCCAATCTCTATATGAAAACAGCAACAGGAATGCAATTTGACACATAATTACCACATTTGTTTAGGCCTTGAAATTGGGACGTAGAACTCGTCCAATCCCCATATCTGCAACTTTCAGCAATGCCTCATCCAATTTTAACAATAGATTCTGGGGCTTTAGGTCTCTGGAAACCCAAGACCTCCAAACCGTAGTTTCCACACTCTTATGTATGACTCCCAAGACTCTCTAGTACGGAAATTCCAGCTCAGAGATGAATACTTACCTTAATGTTGTTATGATTTTCCTTGACAGATTATTGACAGATCAATACTAGCCAGTCTCAATGCTCTTATGAATTCTGTTAACAGAGTGTCAACATTCAATACTCACCATAATCCCGAGTATGTCAAATTTTTGTTGTCCCACCTGGCCATTTCTGAGTTCACAAATTTGTGCAGTCCCATCCTGGCCATTTCTTATGTGTTAATACAGCACAAATTTCATCTTCTCAGCCCCTTTTCTGAGGAAGGCTAGTATTTGTTTCCATTCCAATCATGTTTGATTGCTCTTGCATGGTTTCCATTGATGCCATTGCCATGTTTCTTGGCTGACCTGAATCAAACAATGTAAACAATCAATCCAGTAGATCTTATTCTGTGCGAGATAGAATGGCCATACAATGCACGTATCCTTGTTTTTTCTTTTTCTTTTTCCTGTTTCTTTCTTTCTTCCATTTTTCTTTACTGGTTGTGATGGCTAGGTTGTCTAGGAAGGGATGGTGTATGGGAAAAGAAGGGAAAATAATTAACAATTGAAGAACATATCACTGGAGAATCGACAAGAAATATAAACAAAAACAAAAATACTGATTTGTGCTAAATAATAAACTGCCAACTAGCCTATGTTAGGAACAAAGGATATAACTCAAAGGTGCAGAGTACAAAAGCAATTAGCTAAACATCTGACAGAAGTAGGATATATAGTCACACACTGCAAAATAAATCATATTCTACAACTTCTTAAATAATTGACATTAAAGCTCATATTTACCACCAACAACAATCCATCTACATAAGCACTTCAAAGACACTACTGGGCTCAAAGCAGAGATGAAAACCTTGAGGTAGAAAAAAGGCCTCTTACAAAAGACTAAAAGTGAAAAACCAGTCTACATAATCCTATATTTCATCTATTCTATAGACGTATGAAGATGAAGGCGTATGGAGGATGAGAAGGAGAAAGCAAGGTAAACAGCCAATACACAAGCAATAGCTCACTTAGTTAAGAAGTATTGAAGATTATTCAAAATTTTACTAAAGTGATGAGCATCCACCTCCTATTAAGAGGTGGAATGTTGTTTACCCTGTGTATATACCATTTGGATCAACTTAACAACCTTGATGACTCAACTGTTGAACAAACAATGACCCAATTTAACCACCTAGAGAGGCCAACCTTGGAAAAAACAATGATTCCCTCTTTAAGAAATGAATCACATGTTGTGATAGGATACCATTTACTCTGTGTGGATATATCAACTAACCCAACTTAATGACTTTGATGGCTAAACTATGAAACAATCAGTGACCCGATTTAATGTCCATAATGTGCCAGCCACAGAACACAGAATGCCCCCTTACAGGGTGTGTCAACCCTTCATACCTTTTGAAAAAACATATGCACTACTCAGCAGCGTAATAAATGTTATTTAGACTGAGATATACATCCATTGGATCTTAAATCTAATGATGCAGGTTCCATCCTATACAACATTAATTATTCTATTGTTAAGTACATAAAACAAAAAAATAACAAGATGAACCACCTAATAAAAGACAATGTTGTTTACACTGTGATTTAAAGGCCTTGATGCCCAACCAAGGATAAAACAATGACCCGAAACAACTATCTCCATGGTCCAACCACAGAACAAACAATGGCTCTCTTATAGAGGTTAGTATGCCAACATCCTTGGAGAAAAATCATGTAAGAGTAATCAAACCTGGTAGAAGATATAAAAGAACCCCACTCTCACCAACCTAACCTTCAGCAAAAGACCACATCATATAAGAAGAATTGAACCTAGTGGTAGCTGTAACAGAGCCCCACTCTTAATGGTCCCAGTCAACCCTAGTGACTGACTTATTTAGAACTAAAGTCATATAAGAGGGAGTGTTTCTTAGTCTTGCAAAATAATTAGTTATAATCCAAAGAGCCTCCAACGTGGCATGGAAATTAAAATTGATTCCTTTTAAGAGGAGTTACCTCCCAAATTTCATTGTCAGAATGTTCTTGAAGTGGGTCCAAATTGCTTCCTACAATTCCTTCAAACAGTATTGGGTCCTGTGGAATAATTCTTAATTTAGACCTTAGATCATGGAGTCCAATCCTCGCAAAGCCCAAGCCATCCAATAATTGCTACTGATTTTCTGCACCTGGAACAGTATGCGTGCTCCCAATATGATAGGAACCAAGGCACCCTTATATGCTGCAATTATAAAAGAAGAGTAGACTTCCATTTTGACCTTCCCAGTTTCTCTTTCTTCTTTCTTTACAATCTGTCCAGATCTATTTTCATTGATTCTCATTGCTCGGTCCTCTGCATCCTCATTTTGAAATGGTTTATTGGATTCAAAGTCCATGGTATTGTAGAATCTACTTTTGTTATTGCTTATTTGTGGCTCTATCCTCCTAGATGAAATCTGTGCTGCATCAATTGCATTCAAAGTATGTTGGTGTGCACCAACTAGCTTTAATAAATCTGCACCACCCAGAATATCTTCACTCCTCCCAACTTGAACTATGTCTCCATGTTGCATAACCTGCAAATTTTCCCAAAATATCCCTAAAACTTTTTCATGACTTGACACTAACAATTTCCTATTCAAAGAGTAAATTGTATTGTACATAAAGGTTACACATTTGCAAGTGTAGAAAGTGGGCTCACCAATATAAGTTCAGACGCAGATAAAAATTCCTGATAAATCTTTGTTTTTCGGGCAGGAGAGAGAAATCTCTGTTTTTCCTGATGAAGCCCTAATTGGGTAACTTTTGTAAATCTGAATTTAAGGAACATTTTGAAGAATTTCCTAAGTCATCTCATTCACGAGATGAGCTACTAATGTTTTTGGGGTTTTTTCCTTTGAAGGTTTCCCCAGTGAAGAACTCTCGTGTCCATTATGTTGATGTGATGAATGTGTTTTTACTGCACTTGTCATTTGTTTAAGATAATCTACGAAAAAATTTAAGTGTTTATGCTAATGCTAAAATTCAACAGACTTATGTGGATAGGATCAGCACTTCTAAGCCTCAGGTCACAAGTGATAGATAGAGGAGCTTCTATAAGACATTAATGCTGCCATACTTCTTCACTTGTGAGTTCTATTGCCCAGATTGGACCCTAATTATGCCAAAAATGGTGCACAAACCTCTTGAAATAGGAATATAAGGTGGATAGGCCCCCAAAGAAAGTACAGACAACCTTGCTGGACAAAAACCTGCAAAACGTCACACTACAGTGCTTGAAAAACAAAATAATATGCCATGTGAGCCACCCAAAACTGATAATGATGAATTACTACCATTGAGTTGATGCTAAGAGATGTGACTTTGCTCCTACAACATGCCTAGGGAAACTTTTATGCTGCTGTTTTTCACATAGATTGTGCCCAGACTTGGGATTTTGCATCTTACTGCTATTTTACTGTCATTTCTACCCATAAATTTTGCCCAGGTTTAAAGGTTTAGGGCTATTCTCACCAATAAATCTACCCAGAATCAGATTACTACTGATTAGGAGGTCAAACAGAGCTAAGAATTGATTTTAAATTCCTGGATGTGCCTAGATTTGAAGTTTAGGGCTACTATCTTGTTGTTCATGCCTAGAGCATTGCCTAAACTAACTAGGAGTATACCTAGAATTGATCTAGGGCTGATCCTCAGGCTGTTTTAGCACTATTCTGTCCCTTTTGACTATTGGTTTCCCACATAACTACCCAAAATTCTGAACAAGGTTGTCCATAGCCCTTTATTGCTGGTTGGAGGTCTGAAAAGTGCCCAGAACTGAGTTTTGAGGCTGCTACTGCTGATCTAGGGCACACAATGCACCCAGATTTGAAAAATGACCTCTTTTGTCACAGTTAGGATGCTGGATTGGACTCAAAATTTGCTTCAGATCACCTCATACCTTCTCTTGCACTAGCATGCCTAGATTTTCCTTAAATCACCACCATCATGACATTGTCAACCCTAGAAGAGTGTGAGCAGAATCACACATGGACACCCATACAATATGGGGGGTAACACCTCCCATCTTTCAAACTCATGCTATGTGATTGGGGTACACTATAGCAAGAATGGAACCATGGTGGATAATTAAAAATTTTCCAACCTCACTAGTGAACCAACACCCTTTGGTAAAAGCTCCACTTTTGTTAAGTAAATTTTAGAAAATCTAGTGAAGATGAAATCAAGAACCTCAACAAGTCAACCAAGCTTCAATTTCAACTTATTGTTTTATCTGCATTATGCATGCTATCAGCTGCAATGTCCCAGACATGAAATTAGTTATGTTTCACAGTAATTACAATGCTTCGTGTGAAAAAAAGTTGTAAATACATGGAAACTATGTAGAGTCATTGCCGGATCCATGTTTAATCATAATGTACAGAAAGAAAGTGTGTACAGGATACATGTAGTGTACAGATATATACTGATTTGGACATTTTTCTTCTTTCTAAAGAGGCCTAATCATTCTGTTCACTTTTCTGTAACTTGTTTTCTTTTTATTGAGCTTCTTCCATATCCTTGACTTTCGCAAAAAAGTACTAAAGCCACATAAATTAAAAGGCAGATATGCATACACACATATAGACATTGATGGATAGATGGATGGATGAAGGAATCTCAACACAAGCTATGACACATCCAACATCTATAATGGTTATAGCCCAGATATAGAGATAACCAGTCCATCTAAATGCTTCACCATATAAACAATGGAAAGGATGCTGCGAACCCTATACAACTTCCATTTAAAACCAAAGCTTCAAACTTAATACAGATGATGTTTATTTTATGATCATAACATACCCTATCATGTAAGATATGCTTATCTACTTCAATTTGTTTTTCACCCATCCCTTTCACCATGCCTCCTGCCTTCCTTTCAATATGAGTCCACATTCGTGTCAACCACGGTAGCTGATACTCCATTTGTACTAGTTTAATCTGTTTTATAAGAGTATAAATAGTCTCACATTAGTCCCATTAGAATATCAACAATCTAGAACATCAGTATCAATGTCTTGATAAAGACTGCAAATATAAAAATGTTAGCAATGGCAGTATATATGAAAAAGTTATGATAAATACTGCACATCTCATGTTCATACTTAGAAATTAGAATATTATAAACAAGTTAACTATGAGCAAACACAAATATAGACATGTTACCAATTTTAATGGACAACCTAAATTACTTTTATACAACACAGACTAGTTGACATATGTTGAACTATGTAATATGAGACAATTTCAAGCTCCACTCACAACCTAAATGAGACAAAATGTATGCAGGTTAGAAGACTACAAACATTACTGAACCTGTAAAATTATGCCTGAAATGCACTAAACAACTTGCAATACTACTTCTATATCCCTTACACTAAATCAACCACAAAGTATAAACTAATATCAGGCAATGAATTTAAAATAAAGATTCAGGGTTCAATCAACTTCAACCTACTCACCAAATAAACATCGAAATTTTAGCAAAGCACAAAAGAATAGATAACATAACCATACAACAGAACGAACTCACTCAAATATTTTAGGATTTTTATGTCTCAAATAGAGAGAAGAATGGAAAGTAGAATCCTGGAAACCTAAGAAAGTTTCAGGTAGGCTAAGATAGATTTTTGCTCAGGGGAAACCCTTGGAGAAGTCTTGTCAAAATGTGATGATGTTAGATATTAGAGATAATGTGCTTAAGGCAATGATAGAAATGGAGCATGTAAGAAAATAAGGAGAATGTACATTCATCCTTGTTGATTTAAAAATTACCTCCATAATTTTGTGAATTACAGTATTACTTCTTCAATTCTGGAACAAATACATAACAAGATTAAAAAATGGATAAATTCTTTGAAAAGTATTCAATAAAAATGGTACAATCTATTTTATTGTCCAAGGTAAAACTCACCTAGAAACCCAAGCGATGCATCCCCACATTCATGGATGTCATTCCTGGTAAACATATCGGTATAGACTAGTGTGTGCCTCACTAGATTCAAACAGAGCACCCACTAGCACAGAACAAGAAAAATGCCCAGCAACATTGGTGGCAATCAGTTGAGATAATCCACCTTAGGTTCAATGGCTGGGTTCAATTTTCTCTTCTCATCCACCTTAGGGAAAGCCTCTTGCTTTAACATTTTCCATTTTGCCAAAGCAAAAATTAGGTCGAACACAAAAAGGGNGGGTGCTTCCTATTGTGATCCCAATAATCACCCCAGTCCTTAATAGATGAGGCTGTTGTTTTGGACTAAGATTGCAATTATGGCCTATCAAATTTCCACACCCCCCCTTNTTTCTAACAAATGAAGAAGCCGTAAAATTACTACATCCACCACCCTCATGAATAACTCCTTCCAGCATATTATCCGATAGATTGAAGAAGTTAAGATCCATAAGGTCACACAATTCATCAGGGACTGCTCCTGTCAGATAATTATTAGAAATGTCCAAGTATATAAGGTGTGAAAGACTACCAAGCTCTAGAGAAATGGAACCTGTAAATTCATTGTTATAAAGATCCATGTAGGTTAGACAAGAGAGATTGGCAAGGGATCTTGGAATTTCACCACTAAATGAATTTAAACTCAAATTCAGTGTCTCAATCTGATGCCAGACTGTGCTCTTTGAAAGCAAGCCAGTAATGCCACCAGATAACCTATTTTGTTGTACATATAGACCAATGATGTTGACCAAGTTTGCAAGAGATCTAGGCAGTTCACCTGAGAGCTCATTATTGCTCACATCAAGGAGAGAAAGCCCATTTAAATTTCCAATTGTATCAAGAATCTTCCCATGTAATCTATTACCCATAAGATTCATCTTCACCAAACTACTGAGGTCTCCAAGCTCTGGTGGAATAGTGCCATTCAGTTTATTATATGCCAATGTCAGACCTTGAAGCTTTTTACTTGTTGCAATCTCCTTAGGAATTTCACCGACCACATTATTATATGATAAATCTAGAGTTGTTAAATTTGTAAGATGGGCCAGTGACTTGGGCACCACTCCTGATTTGAGTAATTTATATAAAATGAGACCTCACAATAGATTTTTTTTTTTATATTCAAGGGATAAAAATCCTCATAACTCACACATCATTCTAGCAGCAGAGATATTTCCATGTTTCATCCTCCTATTGTGCATAAATGTAATTATGCTTTATCATAATCCCCTCTACAATGAAATATATGGAAGAAAGCCTAATGAATAAGGGAAAGACAAAAGAAAGATGCTCCAAGAAGATGATTCAAATTGTATACTCCCATTTAAACAATGGATGCATACTAAGTCGATAATATTTGTAAATTACTAATTTTAAATGACCACAAAATAGAAATTCCTCTTGCTTGCTAAATAAATTGACAACCACCATAATTGCAGGAACAACCAACAGAGCACACAAGGAGACTCCCAGAATGGATTCCATAAAGCACAATGCTCTTCTCCAACATTTACAAAATGTTTTTGTCTCTTGCCATTTGCAAGAATCAGTTAAACCTTCAAACGAATTGAAATTAGCTGGAAAGCAATTTTCTTTCTTATAATCTATCTTATAAGCTTATTTTTCTAACTCAGTCAGGCCAGTGCTCTTGCAATCTTCCTCATTATCTAACATCTCCTAAAAAACAATGCTTGAAGTAGGTGACAAAGAATCAGTTCTATGCACACTTTCTGACCATTCAGAACTGTTCTACAGATCTCCCTCTTCTGAATTGCTTCTAACTGAATACCCATCAGCTACGCTATAGAGATTGTCAAGCATTGTCCTTCCTTTTTATGATGTGATCATATGACAATTGTCTCCATGCATGGAATCATTGACATTGCCATTGGCAGCTGGACTTAAGTTCATATTCCAGTCAATTGCATTCAAATTATCATGGTTAGCTTCTACAGAATCTGCAAGTTCCCCTCTATATTGCAATTTTCTACATGTATTTTTGGAGGAGGATTGTTGTTCCATAGACCTAAAAAATTTCCTTGGTGTGTTGAAGACACTCATATTATTAATTGTAATATATGATCGTGGATTCTGAGGAAGAGAACAAACAGTAAAGCAGCTGAGCATTTGCAATCAAAAGAGGTAATGATGATATAATAAATTGTACCAACTTTGCTTAAGCTTCCTCATCAAGCACAAGATGCATCAAATGAGACAAAACAGGAAAACTAAGGACACATCCCATGCTCTTTATGCGTACCTTAGGGATAACTACTTCTTTCATAGCTGAAGGGGAATGTGAGTGAGCGTAGTTAATGTAGAGGGAAAAACATAGGTCATTTTCATCCTCTTTATAGGAACACCTCCTTTCTAAGAAGTCCTCATCATAAAATGATGCATCTCCATTTCCCCCATGTCTGTCAACCATATGTATCTTGGTCCTTGTTTTCCTATAAAAGTGTGTTATGTTTTGTGCCAAATTTAAGCATTTATGGTTCCATAAAAGTGTGTTATGTTTTGTGCCAAATTTAAAGGCTGGTAGTGACACAGGAGTGGAAGCATTTTGGGCTTAGTTCAACATTTGTTGGAGCATGGACATCATGGATTTCATCATCTTTTGAATCTTGATGCAACTCTTGAGTCTTGACAAGCAGGTAAATCCTAGTTATTTTGTGTTGTATATTTTGTTTACCTTTGTGGTCTTGATACCAATGGAAATTCAATAGTTTCAGTTATATTTCCAAAATCACAGATAGTAGTTTGTATGTTTCATGATATTTCATTAGAGGAATTTTGGGGTCTAAAATGGGCCTCCTAAGGAAAATAATAAAATAATAGTTAAAATAATAAAATAATATTGATTAATTTTGGAGGAAGAAAGAAAAAAACTACTTTTTGTGTTCGTATTTTCGACATATCTCCTTGTGTTTTTACTCAAATTTCAATCGGGAGAGCTCGTTGGATGTGGAATTTGATTTCGCATCCAACGAGTACCCACACTGCATACTTTTGATGGACCCTGCTACCCTAAAAACAAGAAATACCTGAAAAAACATGATGATGATGTCATCATCACATTTTTTTAGGTATTTCTTGTTTTTGGGGTAGCGGGGTCTGTCAAAAGTATGCAGTGTTGGTACTCGTTGGATGCAGAATCAAATTCCGCATCCAACGAGCTCTCTCGATCGAAATTTGAGTAAAAACACAATGAGATATGTTGAAAATACGAACAAAAAAAGTAGTTTTTTTTAATGACAAATATGTCAATTCAACCATTATGGTTGACTTATTTTATTGAAATTCTATTGGTTCTTGAATTCCAACTCACAAAAACTTATTTTGGCACGTTTTCTTATAAGGCCCATTTTAGACCCCAAATTTCCTCTAATGGATTTTCATTTATATATTTATGGCACTTGAGCTAACTCCAGTGTATTTATGATAAGTCCAAATGGCTGGGTTTCATGGCAGCCTTCAGACAAGAATGATCTAGCTAAAATTATTTATGACAAGTATTCCCCTTATGATTGTACAACAAATCTAATGCAAAAGGTATACAGTAGTTTTGCAATGCACTGCATGACCCCAGTCAATAGAAACATATTTCAAGTTGTGATCAAATGGTGGTCATCACTTTTTAACCTATCCTTATAACTCATGTATCTTGTTTTCCTGGAAAGTTTTGGCCACACCCAGCGTACAGCTATGGCATAAAGGTTCGATTTGTCATCCTACTAGTGGATAAGTATATAGTGGTCTAGTATATAATTTCCTGCTAAATGGGAAAGCTGATGTAATTCTAGGTACAATAATACAATGCCTTTTACTGATAAAAAAATTATAACATTAGCGTTTAATGAATGATTGTGGAGTAAACATTCGTATTTTAATAATCAATGTTTCCCATCTACGATCCAAATCATTTGGCCCCTCGATCTCTAAGCAACTTCAATAAGTGTCATGTCTATAGTAAATCATGGTAGGGAGCATAGTCATTATGGTCATTTCTCCTATGCTAGCAATGACCATATTCCTCATTATGAATCATTTCTCCACAATGATTTATGCCATATTTTCATTGTGGAGAAATGAATCATAACGTAATAGATTCATATATTCCTCCTATTTCTTCAATGTTTTTAAATGGACATAGACATTATGGTCCAGGGTCCTTTTCCTATGCTAGCAACATTTAATATACTATTAAATTTTTCAGTTGTGCCATCTGTGGTCATGACCTAGGAGATTCCTATATTCCTCCTCTTTCCTCCATGGTTTTTGACTCACAATTCTTCTTCACAGTTACCTTTCTTTTACTCAAGCAATAAAGACTATGATTTCTACTGTTTGTATTGGTCCATCACTACTTTAAATAGCAATAAGGGCAATTAGCAGGATATAGATGCACTGTTTAAGACAACAAATGTGTCACCTTTCCTGAAGTCAATGTACAACTAGTGGATAATTTTAAAAGCTTCCTATCAAATAAAACTTTGCTCCTAACCATGATGCACTAAAAAAATTCCGTGACATATATGTTAAGTGCTAGCTTCTTTGCAAGCAAATATTTATCTCCTCTCAAATTTGTTATTTTACAAAGGGTTATTGCTTCACTGAAACACTATTGCTACTCTCATAGCCAAACTTATAATAACCAAAGGAAAGCGACAATGTAGAAATAGAAATGCTCCTTCTAAAATGTGAAAGGGATGCTACTGGAATAACTTATAATGTCGCAGACAATAGTGCTCGTAGCTTAAGAGATTGGAATTATTTTGTGTGATATAGATAGATAGATAGATATGAAAGAAAACGAGGAAATCATTGGCTTTGTTTAAGGTATGTAGGTACATAATCTGCACAGAAAAGAAGTACGGTTGAACTCCACTCCATTCAAGAGGGGAAAAAACTCCCAACAAGGTGAAATGGAAACTCAATTCCTTGGATTTCATTATTGTGAATAACTTCTCAAAATGCATTGTCTGGAAAAAAAATGAGACTAATTAATTCAACATTTTCATGGCACAATTTTCTATAGATTGATCGTACTCAAAATTACACTTTGAAGTAGGACTAAGCTCTTTAGAATGAAAAAATCCATGATCTTCAATAGAAGCCACAAAAACCAGCATTGCCTAAAGAAGAAATAGATCACTAGGGACACCAACTACTATTAGAAATTGAAGGCAATAGCCAATAGATATACAAAATGAGCATAGGAGGTCCACATGTGTTGAAAGGAGAAATATAAATTATATACATAGAACGCTGGCAATCAGAAGCATTAATAACAAGCAGTAGTATGGATGCAATAAGTAAACATGGGAAAATGAAAACTGCCATAGGCCCTACATTTGCAACCAACTAGATATGTCATTTGGGTTTCTGCTATTAAAAATTTCTATCCAAACAAATGCAACAAAGTCAAGGCCATAGGATCTGAGGATTAGATTACAACTATTTCACACTAAATATAGCTTCATAAATTATAGGAATAAAGGGATAACCAGATGCTTTAGCTCACCAAAGACCCCCCACATATGTTGACAAATTAGATTAGAAATTGAGGACAAATATTACCGTAAAATGGGGTGCATCATCCTCCTCACCATCCTTCTTTACTCCACTAAAATCAACACCTCTTTTCTTGTCATGAAGCTACACATGATGATAAAAAAACATTGAGAACTCTTTGAAACAAACCACTAGAGAAAGTTATGATTTACATGCAAAATTACTAATCTAGTACAGTAAGGGATAACGAGACCTATAATACCTGCACAGAATTGGAAATAAATTCCAGACGATACAAGATATCTTGTACACCAATATATTTAAGCCCACACACTCCTTCATAACCACTAGCTGCACTTCGATTTTGAGGACCTTCTCTACGAGATTCTTCTCTATCACCAGGTGAGGATAAGGCTGATATGTCTGGTATGACAACAATCGTGCCTATGAATATCACCCTGAAATAGAAAATAACATGAAATCAATAGACGCAGACATAAGAGAGGACTCAACATATTTAGAACATGGATGGAGTTAAAATGAGGTAAACAATTTCAAACAGTTCATAACTGCATGCATTTGTATTAACTATTAAGAGACCATCTTTTTTCTTGGTGTGACCAATATCATCCACTCTCAGAACTAGTGCCCTTTAAGCTAATAAGTATGTGTTTTTAATATCAAGAAAAGACAGAACATGTGACAGATCTGTATAAAAAAATATCCAAAGAATGGATGAACAGCGTGGAACCTAGCATAATCCTAGTCCCTCAGATAAGTACTACCTCCACAGATAATAAGATTAGGCCTGAATCCAAGGCTTTCTCCTCCAACTTGTCATAATCAATGAACCCAGTCTCTTGGCTCACCCAGTCAAGTGAGTAATCAAGTACAACATGCCATAAATAACCTAATCTATAACAACGAATACAAAAATCAGATGGATAAGTGTGATGGGTACTAGACCCTCAGAGTATCAGATAAAACTAGCTACGCATTTGACATCGGATGCCCAAAATAAGGATTCCACTGTAACCCCCTTATAGCCCAGAACAAATCATGAAGCCCTACATAAAGCCCTACTGACCCGGTAATTTAGCCTGGTGGATTAGGTTATCACAACCCACCCTACCGGCAATGATTATCATGTATTTACAATGACCTTAAGGTGATGAAAATAGGCTATGACCTTCAGGAAACTATGATTGGTAATGACTGGCTACGTCTATGATAGTCTCCTCGCGGACCCTGTAAGGAAAACTCTCGAAGGAAATCAATGTGGTAGACCCGTGCCATCTATTTTCACCTGAAGCAGACCCAAATCTTGTGTTGTTCCATACCCAATGCATGAACATCCATGGCTTGCAAATCAGGGACGAACTAAAACAAATTCACCCAAAAATCCATAAATAGGGGCGAAATACCAAAATTTTAACCTATCTACCATAAATTTGGGCGAATCATCTTCATTTATCCTCCAAAACTGTAAATTTTTTGCAATTTCACCTCCATTACGGAAGAAATCGAGGCGAATGTCATGATTTTCCCATCGACGGGTTGGTGAAATTAGGTTTTATGAATTTTCAGAGGTTAATCGCTTGGGCTATTTAGTCAAGGGAAATTGTATATAAAATAAAATATCGTCTAATTTATTAAATTAAAAAAAACCATTTTAATATTAAAAATTCACCCATCTTTTTTTGGGCACCCCTTAAAATTCACCAATGGGCTATAATTCGCCCCTAAAATAATCCCTGTTCTTAGTTTGACTAGTTTCATCACACTCATGTATTTGGATGGTGAAGTATGGTTCCATTCTCTTTATCTATTCTTCTTTATTTTGTAGGGTTTCCATGAATGCAGTTGTAATCCTTTTTACTTCTTATATAGTTTTCCTTTAAGTGTGAATGACACATGTTGCGTATTTTAAGGAGAGATTGCCCATGCTTCCATTTTCATGATATTTAGGTGCTTTATCTTGATAAGATATTTCCTTTCAACCCATGTATGTGTAGCAATATACCTTTCAGTCAAATAGGCTAATTTTGAAGGAACCTTCTCTGCTTCCAATTATTGGAATTATTATTTATACTGAGAGGGGGCATGAATCAGTATAAAGTGTAGATTATACAATTTTTCACTTATTAAATTGTGATCCAATTTTTGTTTCAGTCAAAACAATAAAAGACACCAATTCACAAATAATTTGATATATATAATTTATTTATTACATATAAATATGGGAGACACCAATCTCCAAGATGTGAGCACCAAGTCACTTAGACACAAGTCTAATTAGCACGCCAATCCCATATGAAATCACCAAGTTGTTTATTATAGGTACAACCAAATTGGATACTACAATATCATATCCTTGTTCTTCAGCACCAACTAAAAGGAAGCTTCAACTTCCTATACTTTTCCCTTCCTACCACACTGAAATATGTTGTAATACAATTGTGACTTCTGCGATCTATGATCTGTGCCTTTTGCAATCAACAATATCAACAATCTGCAACATTTATGATATGTGATCTATGCCTTGTGAAATCTACAATATAAACAATATGTAACATATGTGATCTGATCTGTTACTTTGATATTTAATTGATTATCTTAATTTTTTATTATAGTTGCATATCTTTTGTGCAATCATGACCAAGAATATACTGCACATTAGATTGACACACTCATATTTGGGCATAAACCGTGCTCAACTTCTAAACCCCAAAATATTAATCTTTTCACTTTTCAAACCTCCGTTCTTACTTGTATGTATACCAAAATGAAAAAAGCATCTACTTTATTTATATGAGCGTGAGATCACTTCATGGTTCAACTCAAAAAATTTATTATGTTAGGTCGAATAACACTAGTGACAAATTTAAAGGCTAACATATATAAATGATACTTTTGTGGGTTAACACAATATTTTGACAGCAATGAAAACTATATTCTAACAATTTCAAGTGTCTTCTTGACCCACTTTTCCACTTTCTATGAGGTTGTAGGTTACTTAGGTGGTTGTGCTTCAATTTCTTCAATAATAAATATTCCAATCATCTCAATCACGTCATCCAATTGAACCTATTATTCTGATGAAGTGTTAGGAACTTATTTATCAGGGGGATATGGTACTACATAATGATATTCCAAATATTGATCCACAATAGGGATCCACCTTTTAAGATGTGGAATATTGTTGCCAAATTCATGAAATTGCTTTAGTATTTGCAATACATGGCATACTACAATCAATTAGAGATCAATCTCTAAAATACTTGATGGATTGACATACAAATATTACAATGAAAATATTTGCAATATAATCTTACAATATTCACAAAAGAGTCTTACAATATAGTTATAATATTAAAGGGATACAAAAAACCAACAACATTTCGGAAAAGTAAGATGTACTAGATCTTGTAAAGAATTTAATGTACACATAAAATTTTGGGAACAATATGCATCTCTTGCAAAGAATAAATGTTAGTACCACTCAATATTATATAGCCCATCAAACATGTATATATATTCTCTTGCAAAAAATATGGCATGTCGAACTAGTCACACATATTTATTCTCTTCACGTCAATACCGATATCTTGTATATATTCTCTTCATGTCAATACCATTCGATACCAATCACATTTATATATGTTCTTCACATTGATACCATCATAGGTATATTCTCTTCACATAGATATTATCATAGGTTATTGCCTTACAATTAGGGTTTATGCACCAGGTTCATGTTTATCCCCAGTCTCAAGTTTGGTACATTGATGTGTATGAGAGAGAGAGACACACACACACACACACATAGAGAGAGAGAGAGAGAGAGAGAGAGAGAGATTTAGTATCACAATTGGAGGATAGTATAATATAATTAAGAGAAATTAGAGGATATGATGAACACAAGAGAGAACAAAGTGTAAATTGATGACATAGAGTAGAGTATAACACTTATTATTAGATAATGGGGAATTTGTATTGCTAAATACCGACCACAAATTGATGAGGTAGACCAAAGGATCATATAATTTTTATGACAATTGCAACAATTTTTCATCAATTCAGACTATTCAAGTGGTTATATGAAGTTAGTGTCTCTCTATTGCATCATCCTTAGATAGTGATTACAATTTATAGATATGTCAAGATTATTCAATAAATAGAGTTGGAGAACCAATAAAAGGGATGAAGGTAGGCCATGGATATAAATTCAGAAAGATAAATGTAGTATGAGTGGGAAGGCATGGATAGATGGTGAGAAGAGGTAAAAATAAAATACTGCAGAAGCATTGAAGCCAATAGTTTTTTTGTTTTTCCTTAGAGAACATGATATTATTAGGTGGTCATAAGAACAAGGATACGAGGAATGTAACACCATGTTTTTACCCTAACTCTTGATATTAGAATAAACTATTAATTGATGGTAGTCTATGATGAATGACCTGAACATTTAATTATTTGAGATCTAAAAATGTTGTAAGAACATATTTTTTAGGGAATCCAGTTTTGAGTGACTTGGACATGTGTGAAGAAATGAATTATTTATGAGATATGACTTAAGAAGGATTATCTCACATATTAATGAGTAAATTATGACTATGAGAATGATGTTGACATTTGGTCAATCATGAATGCAATTATACTATTATTCTAATTATGAATGAAAATTCCTATGAAGTTATCAATAAAGATTAAAGTTATATAATGTTTTTGAATGATTATGTATCATGTACTCTGATGGTCTGTAAAGTGTAATAGAAAAGGCAGGTACATGAAATGCAAGCAAAGCATTAGTATACAAATACTCTAGTTGAGTCGATGACTACGAAAGGTGATATCAATCTGGTTTATAATATGATTTAATTATAATATGTTTGATGCACATGATATATGATGTGCATGGAATCTAGATGAGTCAAGAACATTTGACAGTTAATGTCAATTTTATATTTATATTATGTTTGAAATCTTGTTTATAATATTTTCTGCGCATGATGTTTTATGTGCAGATGATGGGATTATGATTTCCAATCGATCAACATCAGGTGATGGGGATGAAAAAAATTATACCTATAAGACTAGAAAATTGGAGGGCACAATGAACTTTGAATAGAGTGAGGAAAGCTCTATTTCATTAGATTCATATGCCGTGAGGGTATTCCATGAGTTAGTCACTCATGGAGATTATTGTTGGGGGACACACAATAGGGATTCGACGTTATTCCCTAGGAACCACCTGGCTTTTCCAAGGGTAGGCGAACTGAGGTAACATTGGCTCAATCGTCATAACCAACACCCACCCGTGGGAATTATTAGAAGTTAATGATGGGAGCATAACGCTTTGATAATTCTGGTTGCGACAAGAATACGATGGTAATCAACATCTATTTTTAATTATGGGATATAATAAATTGATCATAAATAATAAATAAATAAATTGTAGATAAAATGATAACTTAAATTAAAAGTGATAAAAGTTAAATAAATAATGAATAAATAAATAAATAACAAATACATAAATAAATGATAAATAAATCAACAAGGATAAATAAACTGAAATTAAGCAAAATTAAGAAATCGGTTAACAAAATAAATTAAGTAACTTGAACTAAAGTGAAATCCTAACAGATTGGAAATGAATGAGAGAACTAAAAAGTGTGTGGGTAATTAAATCAATTAATTAATTAAATTAAAGTAAAGATTTAGATAAAAGTGGTTCATGGGATGCATGGTAATTAACAAAAAGGGTTAATAAAACCTAAAGAAATGGAAGAATGTGGGATCTTCATCTTCTTCTTCTTCTTGGGTCCTGCCATAGTTTTGAGCCCAAACCAATTTCATGGCTCTAAGGTGACTATGGAAATGTGTAGTTCAATATGTGAGTGAGGTTGGGAGCCTCCCAATAGCAACCTAGCATCGCACTTTAATTTCTAGCAAGGTATGCCAGTCTTGTCGAGCTCAAGGGTCCCACGGGAAGGAGAGTACCTATTAGGGTATGGTATGGAGGAAAGTGGTGGATCCGAAATGATTGGAAATCAAACAAAAAAAACTACATTGGAGTGATGAAAAAAAAACATTTGACCTCGTCCTCAAATGACAATGACTAGCGATATCAACAAGTATTCGAGTGTTGTTAAAATTATTTTTGTTTGATGAATTAGAATTATTTAAACTAGTTGTACCATCGAGAAATATCTTATGCTTTTTATGCATGTGCAATGATGAAATTTAAAATAGTGTTTAATGGGATATTGGAAGATAAAAATAAATAGAACCATCAATATATGTTTTAACCTTGCTTGTATTTGTTCCGTTTACTGTAAAATATGCTCAAACTTTAGTTTTATTTCTCGGACCCCTTGGAGGGTCGTTAAAAGGAATATGTCATGAGTAGAGAGGCGAGAGGGAATACTAGGAATATGCTAAGAGAAGAGACAACAAAGGGTAGGTATACCATGGCAGGCCTTAGAAATCTCTAAACTAGATTGGTCATTAATTGAGCATGAATGTCTTATTTATAAAACGTAGTGTTGGGTAAAATTGAATCAGCAACAAAGTCTTGGAATTAAACCCACTTTAGGTTAAGAGTACTAGTTTATAGGCCTATGGTTTTGTGTTATGTATTAGCCTATGGGATCACATGTAATTAATCTTATGTGCATGCTTAGTGAGATCCATTGTAATATGTCTTAGAGGTGACAGGTGAAGGATCACTTCAACTTGGTTGGGTTTGGCCAAGGGATAAAAATAGAGATGTCTTGTTTGGTGGTTTTTTAGTGATTTATGTTAATCTAATTCCATGGCTCTTTTATCAAGTTAATTTTAGCCCAATATTCCCCCTTTAAAACCTATATCTATTTGTCAATGGGTAGATATGAGATCCATTATGATATCATGCGACCATGGATACAATGGAGGAATGTGGTCCAAGGAACAGTATCACAAGGACAATTCAAAATTCATCAAATATTCAGTGTAGGTTTAATACAAATACGAGATTGTACTAACCGAATACTAAATTTTAAACACCAATTTTTAGAAACATATTTTTAATTATTCAAACACTATAAAATATAACTACCATTTAATTCAATACTTAGTAATTATATCAAGCATTATTAATTAATTCATAATGCTTTTCTAGTTAATGGTGAATACTTTACTTTCTGATTATTAAATTAATTATTGGAGAAATCCATTTATTATATATTTTGAATTTTCCAATGGGTTTTGGTTGAAATCCATCACACCCACATTATGAAATTTAATAATAACTAAGGATGGTCTCTTGGAGTCACATTCTAATTTCTTGAAACTTTATATATATTTTTTTAAATAGTAATTTTGGTTGTAAATATTATCTCTAAAAAAATATAAATATATTTTTTTTTCTTTTTAATATTTAATGGGTGATATACAATCTTTTATTAAAATTATTATATATTTGTAAATAGTATATATGATTAAAACTATTGTATTTTTTCAAGTATTATTTCTGTATAGAATTAATTGTTTTTGTACTATAATTATGTTACTTTGGTCCATATGTACTACTGAGGTTGAGGTGTGAACCCCTTCCATCACTGCCGAGGATAAGTCTTAGAACAGGTAGCACTTGCTTCTGGGATGCAGGTTATGGTGGCAAGATTTCGAAGTCTTGTCAAGAATCCAAGAAATTATCTTGTCTCCCAACTCAGAAGAAATATGGATCAACCTTAATCGAGATGAATAAATTCCAAGGATCATGGTATATCCAGTGGATATCCTCACTGATCCTCGATGCTTGAAATTGAATGTCAAATCGCGTGTTTGAAATTTTTCCTAAAGAATAGTGGAAGTGTGCTAATAATAATTGTGGAAGTGCATGTAAAGTACTGGAAGCGATGATCAATGACTTGAAGGATGGGTCTTCTACCATTGAATCTGTAAAAATTTATTTCATTGTCGAAGAAGTCACGAATCTAAGTGTATATTTGATGATTTCTCTTAGATCTATTCTCTATTCTTGCTTCTTGTTTCCTTGAAAGTTTGGATCGTGATTTGTAGGAGAAGGCATTGATTTTCTGGAAGGAAAGTGCATGGATGGTTGTCCGTGGGAAGAAAAGAGACTGTAGCTAAGATTTGAATTCTAGATACTGAGGAAGAGCACAAATTTGATAGAAATATATAATGAACAATGTTGAATAAGATTGTTGGTGTGGAGAGCCAAAAATTTGGCACTGACCCACAGCGATTTGAGTTAAAAAGGACGCCTTCAAAACTGAGTCGAGTGCATATACTTCTTTAGAAACATTGAATAAACATCTGTTATTTGACTTAATAAATAATAACATGTTGTAATTATCGTTACGTTAACAAGTGGCTCGTAGTGTTTGTGGTTGGGAACATGGTGCGACGGGAATTTTCTTGTGGGTTTGCTATGGTAGTGTGGTTGAGAAGGACCCTAGGTGTGTCCAAGATATTTATGGTAATCCCTAGGTCATTTATGGCAGGAAATATGTGAATTTGAGAAAATGAGGTTGCGAGTTGTATGTGTGGATTAATGAATCTTGAGGAGATAGATCTAGACGATTTGTAAGATGGAAATGTAGCATCAAAGTAGTACACCGCATGGTAGAGAATGAGTAATGGCATGGAGAGAGAGGACGAGCATAAAGAAACAGTGAAAATAAAAATATATATTTATAATGGTGTTTAAAACATTAAATTACATTTAAATGGGTGTTTGATTGTACAACCTTGTGCGTAGTCTTTAGTGTTATGCAACCAAGTCCCAGAAATAGCATAAAAATAGAAGAAATCAACAATAAGAGACTAATCCATGCCTTAACAATGAATAACAGAGATAAATATCAATCCTCTTGGAGGGAGGAACCTCCTAACACATTTTACTTAGTACAGAGGACAAGATAAGCTACTATGATGACTAAAATGAGAATATCTCCTTCCTATATATATAGGAGACAAAGGTGTACAATAACAACTAATAGACCCACTAATAGACCCAATCTGACATAAATAATATGCAATGCACCATAATATAGGGAGTAATGCACCGCACTATATGGGTTAATGTACCATCATTAAGGGCTTAACATGCCCCTCTCCTTCAAAAAGTGTTGTCCTTAAGGATAAAGTAGTTCTAGATGCTGTTGTATAAAGGAATCATCTTCCTATGTTGAATATTCCAAGTGTAATTTCTTACATTTAATGAGATACTATGGAATTGATCGATTTCAAAGATGTCTAGTTCTTATTTCAGCAATTTCTTGAGTCTCCAAGATGATTTTTCCTTCCACATCAAGTTCTGGTAATATCGTTTGAACTTGTAGCTTGTCACCGATTACTTTCTTTAGACATGAAACATGGAAACCTGGATGGACTCGTGAAGATGTAGGTAGTTCAAATTTGTAGGCCATACTACCAATATTTTGTAACACTTTGTAGGGACGGTAGTATTTAGGTGATAATTTACTATCCTTCTTGATGTTCTCTAGGGATATCTGTTTGTATGGTTGTAGTCTTAAAAAAACCCAATCCACAACATTAAAGGATTGTTCATTGTGGTGTTGATATGTTTGTTACTTCATTCAATTTCATTCTAGATTTATGTTTTCCTTAAAGAGTTGAAGAACTTATTGTTGATGAATCATGTGGTATTCCACTGCTTGAACCATATAAGAGTCTCTTAGTGAATATGTGATGGTTTGTGGATGATAACCATAATGTGCCATAAATGGGGTCATTTTTGACGATGTATGGAAGGAAGTGTTATACCACCATTCTTCCAAGGGTAACCACTTGACCCATTTTGTTTGTTTATCAACTGCAAAACATTGAAGATACGTTTCCAAACATTTGTTTACTATCATTTTTTCCATCAGATTGAGGGTTATGAGATGACTATGAGCGAGTTGAGTACCCAAGCAAGAAAATAATTATGTCCAAAACTTTCCAGTGAAAATGGGATCCATGTCACTTACTATAATATTTAGAGTACCATGTATTTTTTGTACTGTCTCCATAAAAGAATTTTTTATTGTGCTTGCTTTCAAGGGGTGAGATAGTGCACATAAGTGTGCACATTTAGTAAGTCTACCAAACACCACCATGATGACACTTTTTCCTTCATAATTTGGTAAACCTATGATAAAATCCATCGATACATCTGTCCACCTTTGGATTGGAATACAAAGTAGTTGTAGGAGACCACAGGTATTAATTGTTTCCACTTCATTTTGCTGGAAAACCAAACAATCCGTAACAGATTTGTGAACATTAGTTTTAAGACCATCTCAAAATAAATATTTATTTACCCTAAGGTAGGTTTTTAAGAAACTTGACTGCCCTCTTATCAATGAGGAGTGGAATTCAAAAAGTAACTTTTTCTTGAAGTAAGAAATATCGGCAAGATATAAGTGATCCTTGTACCATAGCAAGTCATCTTTCCACCAAAATATATTAGAGGCATTGGCATCCTCATGCATCTTTTGAATAAATGTCCATATTTTTGCATCATTTTTCCATTCATCCATTTCTTTGTCTATCAAATCTAGTAGGATGATTGAAATAGAATAGAGTAATGCTTGTAATGTCCCTTCACGATCCGTGCACAATCCCCATCCATAAATGAAAAGCTTAAAAAAAAAAAAAATTTATGAGTTTAACATCCTAGGGTGAAACTTGATACGACCAAACGATAGGGAAAATGATTGGAGATTTGGGAATTGAAATGATTTACTTAAAGTGCTTAGGTGTCATCCTAAGATAAAGAAAACTATTTTACTTTTGAGTCTTTATGTATAGTTCTTAACTAATACTTAATCGAAGCATAGAGTGCAAAGGAGTCCTCCCTGTAACTTATATTAAGAAACACATGCTTTCTCTTGAAAAGATTTTATTATGATCATCTTAATTTAATTCAAGATGATATGTTATCAAATTCATCCACATGACTGTCCAGGAAAGTATTTACTTTCAGGGAGGAAATTTACTTTTAGGAGTATAGATACAAACTATACTTTAGATACATAAATGCATGCACAAATTTTAATAAGAATTACCAGTTCAAGCATACAAAGGTGCATGTATATATGTATTTATAATCATTGTATCATGATCAATTTATCCTATGATAAGGAAATTCTTTTAGTGACTATACATAAGGGTATATTAAACCAACTTTAAATATGTTTTCACATGAAGAAGAACTACCAAGATATATAATTGTATCAAGAGATAAATGTTAATGGTAGTAAAGAACTCAAGTCATTTGTTTGGAAAGATTTAATGATAATCTGAATGTCGTTTGTATTTTAATAAGGATGTCAAAATCTGTTAATTTCCATTACTATTAATTGAGTCTCTCATTAATTTTAGGGGGAGCCTAAGACTTTTAGGGAAATTGCTGGTTTTACGGCAGGAAGGTAGGCATGCATTTTATTCGAGTAGTGGAAACAAAATTAGAAAGGGGGAACTTGGCAGCATTTTTAATTTCACCTTGAAAGAAAAATCTTGCCACTTTTCCTTACGTTTTTTCCTATGTAGAGGGGGGTGAGATGCCAAGGGAGGAAAGCATTCCGGTTTGGATTTTGCTCCATAAACTTGAAGAGAAATCCGCTGGAAAGGGCGTTGGTGTTTGCGCTGAGTATGAGATTTGTTTTATATAAAACGCCATGTGTGAAAATGATTCTGGAGTACTGAGTTTTATTCTTTTATAGTCTCTGTTTTGTGCCCAATTTTAAGATCTGGGGAATTGACTTTTATTCTTTTATATTCTCTCATTGTAGAAGGGATAACGATTCTGGAGTACTGAGTTTTATTCTTTTATAATCTCTATTTTGTACCCGATTTTTAGATCTGGGGAATTGATTTTTATTCTTTTATAATCTCTGATCATAGAAGGGATAACGATTCTGGAGTACTGAGTTTTATTCTTTTATAATCTCTGTTTTGTGCCCGATTTTTAGATTTGGGGAATTGATTTTTATTCTTTTATAACCTCTGATTGTAGAAGCGATATCGATTTTGTAGTACTGAGTTTTATTCTTTATAGAGTTTTATTCTTTATATCGATCGGGTTATATGCCTGAGAAGATTATTCAAAGAAAAAAACGTTGTTTTGATTTTGATGTGCATATAATTTAAATACTGTGTGTATAAAGATCCTGACTTATTGATGCCACAATATGAAGGGAAGAAAACAATCGGGATTAGATACGAGATTGAGTCTTATTCTCTATTAAAAATCTCTTCCTTCATGCCACGAATCCAAAAAAAAAATCTATCTCTGTTTTTTCTTGACATTTTTCTTTGTAAAACCGTTTGTCCTTAAGGAAATCGATTTGTTTTTATGAGACTGTTCTTTCTAGAACCCTTTGTCTTTTTACCCTTTGTCTTTAAGGAAATCGATTTGTTTTTATGAAACATTTCTTTCTAAATCCCTTTGTCTTTTTATGCCATGGGAAGGAAATCGATTTGGTTATGAGACTGTTGTTTGTAAAACCCTGTTTGTTGCTTATTCTCTATGCCCATGATCTTAGATCTAGTGGATGCAGCGATGGCATTAATTTATACTGTGTTAAAACTCTATGTGTTGTTCATTCTCTATGCCCATGATCTAGTGGATACAGCGTTGGCATGAATTTATACTTGTTAACATTATTTAATTTCTATGCCCATGATTTCCACGAAAGAAATCAATTGAAGGTTTGGTTTTTATTCCTTATAATCTATGTGTATTTATACCACGATTTGCAGGAAAGAAATCTATTGAATGCTGGATTTTTATGTCTTTATAATCTTTGGGTATTTGCACCATGATTTCCAGAAAATAAATTGATTCAAAGGTTGGATTTTATTCCCTATAGACTCTATGTCTTTATACCATGATTTTTCCAGGATGGAAGCTCATCTCGAGGCAGGAATTTTATTCTTTTAGGATCTCTATTTTCTGCAACAAATCAATCTGGAGTTCGAGAGTTATTTCCTTATTTTTTTTAACTCTGTCATTGGTGCATGATTTCAGAAAAGGGGTTTCGATCTGGAGTTTGTATTTTTTATGAATCTGTTCATTTGCCATTGATGAATGCTTTGGATGTTCTTAGTTAAACATTGTTTGTGATACCGATCTATTGATAGTTTGAACAATGTGCTTATTAAGACCTTTGCTATTTTGATGCTCACGATTTAAGGTATTTTGGATATGTTCATTTGCAATTTCAATACTATACAGATCCAGTAATTTGCTAGTGTATAAAGTTGTTTTTTGTTTGAATGCTGATAGGAAAAATGTTTGATTTTGTTGTGTTTGATGTGGGCTGGAGATTTTTTTTGTAGAATTACCGCAATGGTTGCATTGACAATTGTACACAAAATTGTGATCTCTTGTAGGATTCGGTATCTAGACTAAGGTTAAAAATGTAAATAATGGAATGGCATATATTGCAATAGCATTGCTATACCGTCTGTTTTGGCAATCTTAAGTTTAGGGTTTTATTTTGAATATGCTATTTACTTTTAGAGATGTTAATATTTTACTTCAACAGAGCATACCTTGTAAAGGTGTGATGATTAATGCCAAATTTGGTTATGAAATGTTGGTTTAAAGCAAAAGTTCGTCATGTGTCCAAGGAACTGTAAATGATTTTTATGAGTTGTAATAAAGAAGGCAATTTCGAGTTGCAAACGTCTCTCTGAGGAGACTTCAGGAAAGGTTAACTCGCCATGGATATGGATGTACCATGACATTGTAATTACACTCCCATAAGCAATAGAAGAAAACAAATTGGTGGACGTAGCCTCATGGACGAGGTGAACCACGTGAATATGGTTGTCTCGTCCTTTGTACTTTTATGTTGTGCATGTTTAATTTGTTCATGGTGATGTTAGCATGAATGCAATATAATGGTTTATTGAATGGAAAATTTAGTAAGCGTATTTTTGTAGACTCCTAATTAGGAAGCATATTATTTGGATGGTGTAAAGATTTAATAAAAAAAGAAAAAATGGAAATTTTTTTACCGATTTTATCTAATTCTGCAACAAGGTATTTTGGGGGATGTTGCATATGGTATTAGAGCCAACTACAACACTGGAGCTTTAAGAATGGGCTAAGATGATTATTTTGTAGGAAAGTCCGCGAAGAAATTGCAACAAGGTTGTCAATTGTCGATTTGAAACCAGATAAGTAGCATGCTAAACACTATTTAAGTTTCTTTGCATGCTGAATGATTGGTCTGTAGTATAAAAGTATCTTTTCCTAGAAGTACAAAAGGGAGGAATATAGACACATTCTTAAAGTGAGCTAGAATGTTTTCCAAATTATTTTAGTGGCAAAAATGGAAGTCTCTATCCTTACACCTATTTTCTGTTATAAAGGGATTTCTTACTGTGATGCTATTCGTATGGTGAGTCATGCTCAAAGTTAGTTAAATTTGATAAGGGTGCTGACTTGGAAGATCTTACTCATAGTCTTAGGACTCTCTTCTAGATAGTTGTGATGGGTGTCAATTGAATTTATCGTCAAACATTCTCGCTTACTCTTTCGTTTTTCTTTTGAGAACAAACATAATTTTTCCATATTAATGCCATTAACCATGTATAAAGGAAGAATCATCCATCATACACAAAATGGGCACCATCTAGATATCAAAGATAGACCTGGTTTTATTACTAAGAAATACTTTGGCCCAAGTGCTAATTCAATGATATTGCTGGTTAATGGTTAAGAGAACAATACTTCCCAGCTCCTGTTACCTTAAGTAGTAGACTCCAAAGTTTTGAGATGTAATCCTTACTGAATTGGGCCTATATGAATCTTGAATAAATAAATTATTGTAGTTGTTCTCATCCGGGCGGTGTTAAACTGACCTGTAGACCTCACTCTATTTAGCTATATGAAGAGTTGGAAAAAAAAATGAAAAACAACTTTCTATACTACTATTAACAATATTACATCTAAGATTGGAAATCTTTGTTGAAGACACTGCTGGGCAATTTAGTAATGATATTTAAGTAGATGGCACAATATATATATATATATAACAAGTAATGAGATCATGTTTTAGGATTTGTTTGAGGGAGTTGTCTTCTTGATTGCATCTTGATATAAATAATGTCTAAAACTAGCATGTTGCATTGAAGATTGTTAAGCTCAATTCTAGATTGATTTTACCTCTACTAAAGTCAGGTATTGAATTTGGCAATGTAATAAAATCTTGGAAAGTGTTTACAACAATGTATGTGGATTAAGAATCATAGGAGCTGTTGTCAAACTTTCCATTCTATTAAAGCAGTTTAGGAGAACTAAATTTGTGACACGATTAGGATTGAAGTTTCACTCGACATTTGGATTTCAAATATCATGGTCTTTTATAATGGTAACTTTTCTCTTTTGCCTCAAAACATGAGTGAAAATGAGTTTTGACATGTTGAATATACGAGGCATAGGATCAAATGTCAAGTGGTGTTATGCAATGGCATTCACTTGTATTTCTTCCAAGAACTCCACATAAGTATTAAAGGTAGGATAAGAGCATAAACAACTAGACTGATTACTAATGCACCATTAAAAAAAAATTAGGCTCTTAACAAGGTTGGCAACAGTACCTGGAATTTCCAAGGCAAGTTAAACTTGTGTCTTACATTGCTTAGGATGCTTCATTGAACACGTTATAGTAGGTCTTGTAACAAGTTTTGGGAGTCTAAATACATTATGTTTCATTATGGGCTTTGTTCTTAAGCAACACTAACTGAGGCCTAGAAAAGAGTAATAGGTGTTGTTTTAAGTTCAAGGTCTAGTACCCAAACTGTAAAGTAAAATGTGTGACAAAAGTACAAAAGAAAAGTCACTTCAGATTCTTGGCATCATAGAATTGTATTCAAGTGGTGTATTAACATTAATTATCCTACAGACAAAGGGATTCATTTAAATCCCCACCAGCTACATATTAAGCAAATGCTTTAATGCTTGTTTGTCAAAAACTATTGTTTGCTGCACTTCTTTAAAGACGTTGTTTTGGTATTTGCTTAACTTGTCTTTTCCACCACATCTTAATGAAAAATGTACATTGTGTCGAATGGAAGTGTTAAAATGCATAAACACTAACGTTTTATTAACAATTGTTGGTCACTAAAGACAATTGTGATGACTAGGCTTGCTCGATAGGTCGAACAAATTTTTGGTTCCAAAGGTGGCTGGGACAAACCCTCGACGCTCCTCCTACAGGTGTGCACATCAAATAGCATATGACTTGAGTCCTAAATGGACATAAACCCAAAGTAGAGTTAGGTGTTGTCAGGGAATTGCTATCATCTTGTCGTAAATTAATAGCTCTTGAAATAATGGTGAATGATGATATAAGTGTATACAAATTGGTTTATAAAGATACTATCTTGTGAACTGTTATAAAGTAGAATGGGTATTGCTTATAAGAATTTCTAATTATATTTCATTAGCTACTAAATGAATGCTAAGTAAATGCAGAACCTGAATGAAAGGTTGTGGTGAAGAGATTCAGGTTAGATGGAAATTTTCAACTACTTTAATAACCGGCGTGCAAGTAAAGCCTAGGAATCAGGATGTGCACATAGAGACTATTGAATTTTCTTATGTACTCACAAGGTATGACAACAAATCTTTAAATTCATGAAATTGTATTTACTTACGAACTTGGGCTACAGTGCAACTGAGGTAAGTAATAAAGTGCATTGTGTTTAAATTCAATAAATGCCTTAGAGGTAGAAAAGAGTACGCTAGTATAAATACTCTTATCTGATGAATGAGAAATGAAGTAAGACATGACTTATGATAAAAAGTTTGATGTCTTTAATATGACAAACTGACCACCTATGGAGTGATTGCAGGCATGGGAAAATTGTGGTCGGGAGGAAGGCTAAGGCTCCAGGACTGTAATGAGTTAAGAAGATATGAGAAAGATCCCATGTGCATAAATTTGTCACCACGTGGAAGTGGTGATGGAGGTAGTGGTTGAAAGCTACCTTGTTCTCCCCTGGGATAGCGAGGGACCACTATGCATTCTGGGGACATCTAGATGTAATACATTTTGGTTAAGACTCGTTCCGCACACATTGAGAGGACTGTCACAAGAGTGGGGGACTCTGTGAAGAGAATAACCTCTAGGAGCTGTGGTGGTGTGCATGAACAGAGGTGCCTCAGCTTGGTGAAGCACCCTAAAGAGCACAAAAAGGAGATATGCCTAAGGAAGGGTATCATGCTTGTGTTGGGTGGATTGAATTGGTACTTGGAGTACTTTTAGCACTTGGTGTGCTGGGATGGAGGACATCTAGAGAAATGAATAATGGTGAAGCGCCCTGAATAGCACAAGAAGGAGATATGCCTAAGGAAGGGTATCGTCCTTGTGTTGGGTGGCTTGAATTGGTACTTGGAGTGCTGTGATGGAGGACATCCAAAGAAAAGAATAAAGCCAGGAAGAGGTATGTGCATTACAGGTAAACTTGTACCCATGAGGTAATGTGTCTATTTATTTGGCAAATAGAACTCACATGTATATGGGAACCACTGTTGATTGTGGGAATTGTATAATGTGGATTTCTGAGTTATACATTGTTTTCAATATCGATGCTAGTATATATGCATGTGTATGGTTATAAATGTAGGATGAGGACTCAATCCCATTAATCAGAGGGAGTAGGAAGTATAAAAACAAGCACTAAATAAACAGGTAACACTGAGGACAGTGTTAATGCTAAGGGGGAAAGGATGTAATGTCTCTTCATGACCCCCATCCGTAAATGCAAAGCTTAAAAAACAACCAAAAAAAAAAACCGATTATGAGTTTAACATCCTAGAGTGAAACATGAAACGACCAAATGATAGCGAAAATGATTGGAAATTTTGGAATTGAAATCATTTCCTTAAAGTGTTTAGGTGTCATCCTAAGATAAAGAAAACTATTTTAATTTTGAGTCTTTATGGATAATTCTTAACTAATACTTAATCGAAGGGTAGAGTGTAAAGGAGTCCTCCCTATAACTTATATTAAGAAACGTAAGATTTCTCTTGAAAAGATTTTATTATGATCATCTTAATTTAATTAAAGATGATATGTTATGAAAGTCATCCACATGACTATCCAGGAAAGTATTTACTTTTAGGGAATAAACTTAATTTTAGGAGTATAGCTACAAACTATACTTTAGATACATAAATGCATGCACAAATTCTAATAAGAATTACTAATTCAAGCATACAAAGGTGCATGTATATATGTATTTATAATCATTGTATCATGATCCATTTATCCTATGATAAGGAAATTCTTTTAGTGACCATACATAAGGGTACATTAAACCAACTTTAAATATGTTTGTGCATGAAGAAGAAATACCAAGATATATAATTGTATCAAGAGATGAATGTTAATGGTAGTAAAGAACTCAAGTCATTTGTTTGAAAAGATTTAATGATAATTTGAATGTCGTTTGTCTTTTAATAAGGATGTCAAAATCTGTTAATTTCCATTACTATTAATTGAGTCTCTCATTAATTTTAGGGGGCTCCTGATACTTTTATGGAAATTACTAGTTTTACGACAGGAAGGTAGGCATGCATTTTATTCCAGCAGTGGAAACAAAGTTAAAAAGGGGGAAGTTGGCTGAATTTTTTAATTTCACCTTGACAGAAAAATCTTGCCACTTGTCCTTACATTTTTTCCTGTGTAAAGGGGGGAAAGATGCCGAGGGAGGCAGGCATTTTGGTACGGATTATGCTCCATAAATTTGAGGAGAAATCTACTGCAAAAGGCACTGGTGTTTGCGCTGAGTATGAGATTTGTTTTATATAAAACGCCGTGTGAAAATGATTCTAGAGTACTGAGTTTTATTCTTTTATAATCTTTGTTTTGTGCCTGATTTTTAGATCTGGGGAATTGATTTTTATTCTTTTATAATCTCTTATTGTAGAAGGGATAACGATTCTGGAGTATTGAGTTTTATTCTTTTATAATGTTTGTTTGTGCCCGATTTTTAGATCTGGGGAATTGAGTTTTATTCTTTATATCGATCGGGTTATATGTCTGAGAAGATTCCTCAAAGAAAAAAACGTTGTTGTGATTTTGATGTGGATATAGTTTAAATAGTGTGCGTATAAAGATCCTCACTTATTGATGGCATGATCTCAAGGGAAGAAATTGATTGGGATTAGATACCGGATTGAGTTTTATTCGCACGAAAAAAAATCGATCTCTATTTTTGCTTAACGTTTTTCTTTGTAAAACCCTTTGTCTTTAAGGAAATCATTTTATTTTTATGAGAGTGTTCTTTCTAAAACCCTTTGTATTTTTACCCATTGTCTTTAAGGAAATAGATTTGTTTTTATGAGACTGTTCTTTCTAAAACACTTTGTCTTTTTATGCCATAGGAAGGAAATCGATTTGGTTATGAGAATGTTCTTTGCAAAAACCCTATGTGTTGCTTATTCTCTATGCCCACGATGTTAGATCTGGTGGATGCAGTGATGCCATTAATTTATACTGTGTTAAAACTCTGTGTTGTTCATTCTCTATGCCCACGATCTAGTGGATACAGCATTGGCATGAATTTATACTGTTTAACATTCTTTACTTTCTATGCCCTTGATTTCCATGAAAGAAATCGTTTGAAGGTTTGGTTTTATTCCTTATAATTTATGTGTATTTATACAACGATTTCCACGAAAGAAATCGATTGAAGGCTTGATTTTTATGTCTTTGTAATCTCTGGGTATTTCCACCACTATTTCCAGAAAAGAAATCGATTTTGAAGGCTAGATTTTATTCCTTATAGACTCTATGTTTTTATACCATGATTTTTCTAGGATGGAAGCCGATCGAGAGGTGGGAATTTTATTCTTTTAGGATCTCTATTTTGTGCAACAAATCGATCTGGAGTTCAAGAGTTATTTCCTTAATTTTTTCAACTCTGTCATTTGTGCATGATTTCAGAAAAGGGGTTTCGATCCAGAATTTGATTTTTTTATGAATCTTTTCATTTGCCATTAATGAATTCTTTGGATGTTCTTAGTTAAACATTGTTTGTGATACTGATCTGCTGATAGTTTGAACAACGTGCTCATTAATACCTATGCTATTTTGATGCTTGCGATTTGAGGTATTCTAGATATGATCATTTGCGATTTCAATATTATACAGATCTGGTAATTTGCTAGTGTATAAAGTTGTTTTCTGTTTGGATGCTGATAGGAAAAATGTTTTGATTTTGTTGTGTTTGATGTGGGCTGGAGATTTGTTTGGTATAATTTCTGCAATGGTTGCACAGACAATTGACCACAAAATTGTGATCTCTTGTACAATTTGGTATTTAGACTAAGGTTAAAAATGTAAATAATGGAATGGCATATATTGCTATAGCATTGCTATACCATCTGTTTTGGCAATCTTAAGTTTAGGGTTTTATTTTGAATATGCTATTTACTTTTAGAGATGTTAATATTTTACTTCAACAGAGCATACCTTGTAAAGGTGTGATGGTTAATGCCAAATTCGGTTATGAAATGTTGCTTTGAAGCCAAAGTTCGTCATGTGTCCAAGGAACTATAAATGATTTTTATGAGTTGTAATAAAGAAGGAAATTTCAAGTTGTAAACATCTCTTTGGGGAGACTTCAGGCAAGGTGAACCGTCCATGGATGTGGATGCACCATGACATTGTAATTACTCTCCCATAAGCAATAAAAGAAAACAAATTGGTGGACGTAGCCTCGTGGATGAGGTGAACCACATGAATATGGTTGTCTCGTCCTTTCTACTTTTATGTTGTGCATGTTTAATTTATTCATGGTGATGTTAGCATGAATGCAGTATAGAGGTTTATTGAATGGAAAAGTTAGTAAGCATATTTTTGCAGACTCCTAATTAGGAAGCATATTACTTGGATGGTGTAAAGCTTTCATAAAAAAAGAAAAAATGGAAAAAATTTTACCCATTTTATCGAATTCCGCAACAAGGTATTTTTGGGGACGTTACAATGCTTCAACATCCTCATCTTTCCTGTAGAGTGCATCTGGGACAACATTTTTCTTCCCCTTTTTGTAGATGATTTCAAAGTTATATCAACATATTTGTCACCCATTTTTGTTCCTCTTCTGAAGATATCCTTTGTTCCAAGATGTATTTAAGGCTATCATGATTATTTTTAACCTTTCAATGTCTCCCTATAAGGTAGGGGCCCCATTTCTTCAAGGAATGTAGTATTTCCAACATTTCCCTTTCATAAATCAATTTTTTAAAGTTATTTCCCTTTATTCGATGACTTGTGAAGGAAAGAGTGTGTCCTCCTTGCATTAGTACAGTTCCAATTCCATTTCTTCAAGCATCACATTCCACAATAAAGGTTTTTGTGAAGTCTGGTGTCACCAAAGCAGGAGCTCTACACATGGCCTCTTTGAGTTGTTGAAAATATAGAGTTTCCTATGGAGTCCAAGAAAATGCATATTTCTTCAATAACATTGTTTGACGAGTTGTTATTCTTCCATAGTTCCAAACAAACTTACAGTAGTACCCTATCAGACTTAATAATCCTTGAATATTATTAAGGGTTTGGGGAATTGGCCAATCGATCATGGATTTAATTTTTTTAGTGTCTACTCGGGCACGTTCATGAGATACAATATGACCCAAAAACGCTACCTCATTTATCCCAAAGAAACATTCTTAGGGTTTCGCATACATTTATTTCTCTTTTAGTAGTTTTAGTACCATGTCAACATGTTGAACATGTTCTTCCCAATAATTTCTATATATTAGTATGTCATCAAAGAATACCGGCACAAATTTTCTAAGCAAAGTCTTTAAAATAGAATTCATCAAACATTGAAATGTGGAAGGAACATTTGTTAGACCAACTGTAATGACCAAAACTTTATAGTGACTTTAATGATTTTTGAATGTTGTTTTGGGGATGTCTTCATCCTTCATTCAAATCATATGATACCTAGAATGAAGATCCAATTTTGTCAAGACAACCGATCCATTTAATTTGTCAAACAGGTCATGAATGATGGGAATGAGAAAATAATTTTTAGTGGTGATCTTGTTAAGCTCCCTATAATCAGGATACATATGCCATGATCAATCTAGATTGGGTACCATTACCACTGGTGTAGAGTAATTACTTTGGATAGGCCTAACTATGCCATCCTCTAACATTTTAAAAATCATATGCTCAATTTCATTCTTTTGGCTATAGGAATATCAGTAAGGTCTGATGTTAAGAGGAACGATGCCTGGAATTAAGTGGATAAAATGATCAAAGTCACGAATAGGTGGAACACCTTTTGGAATATCATCAAAGACGTTTGATTTTTTATTAATGACGCTTTGGAGATCTCGGGAGATAGGGAACTTTGAGTTTTGAATATCTAATAAGCATAATTTTGTAACTACACCTTTATGTCCCCTTTTTAAAAAAAAATTCAAACCATTAGAGATTATTTCTTTGTTTGTTTTTTCTTTGATACCATTTAACTCATATCCTTTTCCTTCCCATGAAAATTTCATGAAATTTTTTTGAAAATTAAAATCGACTATTCCCAATTATTGTAACCATTGGAAACCTAAGACAAAATCAACACCACCCATTGGATAGAAATGATTGGACTATTCAATACATATTACCCCATATCCATATTGATATTATGGCATTTCCTTGAGAAATTTATAGTTCTTCTGTCTGCAATCATTACTTGAAACTATGGTACTAGATATACACAGAAATTAAGAACTTTGGCTAATTTACAGTGAATGAAATTATGAGTACTACCGTAATCAATCAAGATGGTTACCTTATTATTTTTTATGTATCCTTCTATATTGAGATTCTGAGAAGTGATAATTCCATCCAATCCATGAAAATATATGGTGGGAATAATTTATTTTGAATTAGACACTTCTATTTCTTTTGAATTCTCCTCTTCTTTTGTTTCTTCCTCTTAAAAATCTATGTATAATAATTTCTTCTCATTGTACTTATTTCCATTACTATAATTTATGCAAAAATTAAAGAATAATCAATTTCATATTGTTTCATCTAGTTGTTGGGGTGTCAACCTTTATGGTGGTTTAGAAGTAGAAACATTATTTTCTCTATATGTGTTGGAGACGTATTTTATAGTAGTCTTTTCCATATTTTTATGTTCAACCTTGATTTCCATCATAAAATCCTTCTCTATAAATGATGGTTCAAAGAGATGCAACTCATGTTAAATGTTATCTTTCAAGGTTCCAATAAAGAGGTCTAACAAATTATCTCATGAAATATTTTTTAGTGTGAGACTTAGCTGCTGAAATTGCTTGATCTGCTTTGCAACTGAACCTTTTTGCTTGATATTTACCAACTGACTAAAGAAGGTGTTGTTATTTATATCCCCATAATTTGCAGCCAATTATTCTATGAATATAGACCAAGAGCTAATATATTCCTTCTTACGATAACAAATCCATTTGTACCATAAAAATTGATGAGGTTCTAAATACAAGGATGCAATAATTACCTTTTGGATAGTGGGAACCTAGTGTAGATCAAATAACTGAACCATCTGAAAAATACATGTGATTGAATCCTTTCCATTAAACTTTATCATGTCAATTTTGGGGATAAATTAGTTTGTTTGACCTGAATTGAACTCATGATGTTGTAGTGAATCATCAACTTTTGAGGACTCAAAATTCCTACTCTCCAATTGTTTTTCAATTTTCTCCATACTTGCCTGGAATAACTCATGGTTTTCCTCCTTATCCTCTTCTTGACTAGATAAACTAGGAATAAAGTTATGATTTATATCCTTCATCAATTCCTTCAAGTCTTGAAGATATTATTTTATAGCCATGCCTTTGAGATCCTCTTTACTAGCCATCTTCTTTTCCAATTTAACTAAGTCGCCAACTTTTCACATTTCTTTTAGTCATATCTTCCAACTTGGACCCTCTAAAAAATATGTCTTGCATTTCCTTATATGTCGGGGATGAATCCTCTGTGGGCTTGAGTGGAGTGTGATTCTTTCCACTTCCTTTTTGTTGAATTTTGAACAATAAATATATATCACACCCTAGGGTTTACCATAATTATATCATTCTACTAAAATCTATTCAAATGAAAAATGATAAACGTTTTTAAACCCTGATTGGATGATTGTTTTCGGGAGAACTTATAACTAAGGTACAATTTGAAGTTTGACTCCTGTGGCTTTAAAAATTAGGCCTATGCTACCTTGATATGTAATATTTCCAATTATGTGGGTCTGGCCTGATTTCGATGTGCCAAAATATGGTTATTGCAAATATCATAAAGATTCTTATTATTGTCCTATCGAGAAGAGCACTTGTACTTTATGCCACATGTCCAATATTGTCTTTCTATTGCTGAAACTTATACCACAGATACCCTGGTATTTCGTTTTCCATATGAAACTGGTCTCACTCAATTTGTATCTTGGATGCCTCAGATGTGACCTTTTTCCCAAGAATACTTGTTTTAGACTAGGTTTTGGACTAATGAAAAACCCTAGATTCCTCCACAATTAAATCCAAAACTGTAATGGACCATGATTTGAATTTTAGACTGGAGATATTTAGGCCTATTTTGGAAGTGGTTTTTTAACCTATATATTTGAATCCTTGTAGAAAATAATTTGTATCAAAATTTCTAATATGACTCATTTTGCGGAAGTCAGTCCTGAGTAAAGAGCTCTAATACCAAATGTTATGAAACCATGTCCCAAAAATAGCATAAAAAGAGAAGAAATAGACAATAAGAGATTAATTCATGAAAATTTAAATAATAGTCTCACTAGCATAACATAAACACATAAGAAAATTTAAAATATTGTGAATTAGATGAGTGCCAATGGAGTCAAAGTAAAGAAATAATGTTGTTGAAAATGAAATGTTTTGCAATGTGTATTGGTAAGTTTTAATTATTAAAACATGAATTGAGTTATTCGAAGGGGATTCTCTATATACTGAAAGTACTGAGAATATTTTTGGAAGATGATGAAAGTGGTTCCTCACTTATAAATGTGAGGTAAATCAGAGTCTCTGAGAGGTATCCAACACTACACCAACAAGAGTGTTGCATGAGAGTATCTGGAGGTCGTTATTCAGTGGTTCTCGCTTCCTTTGAATGATTTTCCCACAATTTTCAAATATCATATGTTGGATATTTGTAATTTTTTCGGGGGAGTTGTTTTATTAATGGATTATTATATTAATGTGTGGAATTTAGAAAGTGTCACAAATTGCGTTTGATTTTCCAATGACCAGGAAAAGCCTGCAAAGGGAAAGAGCATACATGGAGTTTATGACAAAATGTTTGTTTCAATTTGATAAAGAAAATATGTTTGTAAAAGAATGACAAATTAAGAGCTCAAACTATATCTCACTTTCTAATGATCTACCAATAATCAACAAAAATCCTTTGGTTGGTGACGAGAGCATACTTCATGGCAACGTGTGATTTATGAAATTACTACTTATTAAACAATGAAATCAAAGAAAAATAACTAAACTATACAACCTTTCTAGAAAGAGGAGTGTGTGCGTGCGTTGATTAGAAAAAACAAAACCATAAACGAGACTGTGAATCCCCCTAGGGGGGATTGAGTGTTGGAGTTGTGTATCCCACTTGATTGATTTATTAATAAACTTTACAATATGATGAAAATATGAATTAATTTATTTTTATCCTTTAAAAGGGATTGAAAGGATTACAATACTGGTGGGAGATAAAAGGAAATAAGAAAATGGATGAAGGATGGTGTTTTTGGTGTTCAACGTGGAGTAATTGTAAGGGGCAAAATTTCTCCAATTGGCTATTTTTTGGGGTTTTTTCAAAAAACAAAATTCTCTATCTGGTAGTTTTTAGTGTTTAATATCGCCTATATTTACATAAAATATGTTTTTTTTAATCATAATATTCGCCAAAATTTACACATTTTAGTGTTAATTTTATGTTTCATATTTAATATTCTCCTATCTATATATAAACATGTTTGTTTCAATCCAAAACAATCACCTAAAATACTATACTTAAGTATAATATTAGAATCCTTAAAAATTACCCTGGGACTCTCGGGTGACCTGAAACATAAATTTTGAGTAGTTTTTCCTCCTGGTTTTCTTAAAACCTGCTAAAAATAAAAGAGTGAAATATATTAGAATTTTACAAATCATTCAAAAGAAAAAAAAATTACACTACTCAAAATGCTTGAAAAATGTGAATGTTTTATTGAAAAAAGACACTTTAAGAGGCTAATTCAGATCTAGTTTGAAATGACACTTTTTAAAGTAACCTAGATATGATATATATGTGTGAGGAAAATTATATCACTATAAATATACGACATAAAAATGTCAACCCGGGGCTCGTAAGCTTCGAGGAACAAACAAAATATGTGTAAAATTGAATAAAGAACCCAAACTAAATCACCAAACTATCAAAATATCTTCAAACTTCATAAGTTAACCCAAATTCAATGGAAAATAAAAATAGCTTTAAGAATTCTCAAGGAAGCTTGTTTCTAATATTTCAGGTATCAAGCTTCTTGAAATGAATCTCATATAATGGAAATTTAAAATAACCATATTGACTTCACAACTGCTACAATGTCCAAGATTAACTAATACATGCAAATTGAAGCTTTATTGAGGCTTGTCATCATTCATTTCATCATTTCTCAATTTGTATTTAAATCCTTGTTTGAAAAAGAAATTGTCCAATGTTCTCTCGATAATTTTATTGATATGGACCGAGATTCACTTAATTCACTGGTTGAACAACAAAACTCATTATTTCCTTATTTTTTTCCTTCATAATTGAATAAGGACTATCCCAATAGTTCCATTAAGTCTGTCATTGCTAGAAGATACAATCATCTCCCTTACAAAACAAGTATTGACTAGTATCAATCTAGTTCTCTGCAGTTGCTCTCAAATAAAACAATAGAAAAGTTGGAATTGATCATACATTTATATTTTCAATATATTTCTCAATCATAAACTATTAAAACATAATTGATTAAATCAACTTCCACACCTCTAATTCATCAATCACTTTTAACCAAATAAACACTGCTAGCATATACTCGAAATCTAGATCTGCTCAATCAAAACAGTCTTCTCTTCAAAGTGAAAAGCATTAACATCAAATTTAAAATCACTACTTCTATTCACTCCCCTTATAACATTTCAATCATCAACTAAAATGTAAATACATATTCATTCCAAATCACTTCTGAATTCCAATACCAACCGATACCAAATTAAATCCCAATCAAACTCTCAAACCACTAGTTTTTAAACTCAACAAACAAACAATGAACTATATTCTAATGTTGCAGCATGTAATGAAATGCATACTCCTTCAAAGTAAAGAAAAGTTGATACTAGAATTAAAATCCATTCAACTTTTAATTCATTTCTCCATTCCATCAATTAATTCACAATATGAAACTTTGAATGCTAAAGCACTAATGCAAATAATTTTCTGAAAAACAAATTAATTGTCATTCAACTATCAAATCCTAGTACTGGAAACTTAATTGAAATTATACAAATGTAGAGCACATAGCTACCTATTGAGTCTAAGGGCCATTTCCAATATTAAATGCATAATCATTAAAGGGTGCATCCATGGAGTTAGGTTACACTTTTGCAAAGGCACTTTCGGAAAAAAACAAAAAGGTACCTTGATCAAGCAATTTTTAAACCCTTGATCGAGGGTTTAACAAATGCTCAATCGAGGTATTCTTAAGCCCTCGATCGAGATTCTTCTAAAACCTCAATTGATGTGTTATAACCTGGATCGAGGGTTTAGTAAAATCTCGATCAAGGATTTAAGAAAACCTTAATCAAGGTTTTAAGACCTTGAGGGTTTCATAACTACCTCAACCGAGGTTTTAATAGTAGCTGGATTGAGGGTTTATTAGACCCTTGATATAGGGTCTAATAAACCCTCGACCGAGCTACTATTAAAACCTTAGTCAAGGGATTTGAACACCTTGATCAACCTACATACCTTGATTGAGGGCCCGAAAAATAGAGAATTAGCCCTCTTACAGGAAAATCAAAATTTCTCTGTGTCTTCCATGGGTGTAAACCCTACCATTCATGGCACATAACTGAGCCTAGTTTATACTGATAGATTCATCACAAAATCCTCTATCCATCGAGGTATCATGCATGCGTGTTGGCATTAATATGGGCTTTTTTTAATTGATTCTAAAACATACACTTAGAAAACCTGACAACAACTGTGAAGCAGCTCAAAGAAAAATCCGTAGGGTAAAAAATACACATCCAAAAATTTCTTAAAAATGTACATCCCACACATCAATGCATCCTCTTCCAAAGGGTATCTTTGGTTTTTCAATTTTTGAAAACAATGGTAAAAAGGCTGGGATGCACACACGTGTATAAAATGATGCTGAAATTAGATGTGTCCACTTTCGAAAAATAATAAATAATTGGATATTGCATAATCGATTAACAAAAAAATATGCAGACCATAGTGCATTTTGTGTAGATCACACACACACACACACACACACACACACACACACACACATATATATTAAATTATTAATGTAAGATTGAATTATTGGGGTGGGACATGAGCCACTTATTATCTTCTTCAAATTTTAAAGGTCACACAGTTCAGTAAATGCAAAATTTCACACATTAAATAACATCAAAATATTAAAAAAAAAATATCATTGGGAAGCCAACATAATATTATACAATTTTTGTTTTATTGCAAGTCAAAATTCACATGAAATATATGCGTAAAAAAATCAGGTCTTCATTGCCAAATTTGTCCAAAAAGTGTTACCCACATTCATGGAATCATTCTGCTAGCACAACATTAGATAAATATATAGAGCTGAAATATGAATATTTCATTAGCAATTTGGTTCAAGATCCATACACATCATTTCTCTACACACCAATAGTCTATTTGAATGAAACACAAATACAATGACTATTATATCATAATTCCTCCCTACCTCTACTTTTACATATACAAGAATCCTTATATAAAAGGTATGAGCTTTGTAGATGATGTGGAAGGATGGGATCGAATCCCGTAACAAATGAAATGAATAACCAGAAATAAAAACAAACAAAATCTTAGAAAATCATGTTTGTTCTAGAAAACAATTCTCCAAATATGTTCATAAATTATGAAAATTGCTCACGTAAAGGGTTAAATAGGGTCGTTTATGAAGTGGGTTTCGAACAGTTTCACCAAATTTGTCATAGATTTCTCATAAATGAAGCCTGAATTCATGTTCCTATATTAATGACAGGAGTTCTTGAATGAGTCTTGGAACATGTGCCAGAAATGCAGAATTATGGGTTTGATTTCCAACACACATATGATTTAGTGTCTTCCTTATTTTGCACCATCTGTGTTCATTCTTGTACATAAAAACTATAATGTAAATACAATTTATTTCACCACAATAGTAACATAAATGAAATTCTTGTTAAGAAATCATGTTATAGTGAAGTATATTTATTTAGCGATTTTTATATTAGAAACTCCATATGTATGTATTTCATTTTGTTTTCAAATTCATTTGGAAATCTTCAACTTAATTTATGTTTGTGGTTGTTATGTAATCATTTCCAAGATACTAACCATCAAATACTATCAAGTGGATTTGACAATGAGAGTGAAGAAATGATGTTGTGGTGACGAGTGTAAAGGCAACAATTTCTTAATTATGAACTTAATTCTCCTATGTTACCATTCCTATTAAATTAAATATTTTGAATGAAATCCTAGTCTATTTAAAAGGCGATTCACATGAAAAAAATAATGATGATAGGAACCAAACTAGGTATTGAAACAAGTGTTGGATGCCAAAAGGAAATATAGGGTTACATCTTATTTATGCAAAAAGAATGTAGATGAACACAATCCTTAGGTCACATGTTTGATAATATTATAAATACAATACTTGCAAGTGTGAGGACCAAATTAGCATCGTAAAAATCATATTTAATACATTAAAAATAATGAATTAAGAATATTTTACTTCTATTGTTTTTTGCACTGAGAGGTAGTGTCTACAACTCAAATAGGCGAGATGGGACATGTCAGATCAATAACAATTAATAAATAAATAAATAACACAAATTAACATGTTGTCTATTTAAAAAATTACAAAACTTATATAAATAAGTAACCAAAAACAAAATAACAACCAAGATTCACAAACATTATTGGTATGAACTCGGAGTGACACTCGGTTAAGCAATTACGATAGAAATGAAACCGATGGAGGAAAAAATATTGATAATTACCGTATATAGTGTTGGTTTTAAATTACCTTATAATTAACGGCTTTTCAATAATTTCTCTACAACAAATAGAAAAAAAGTGTTAACGATCTGCGAAATCTCTTAGCTTTTAATCGATTCTTTCAATCATAGGTTTTAATGTCAACACTTTGTTTAAATATTGATATAATAATGTGAAGGAGCACTCTACATCACATAGAGTGATTGTAGAGAACGCATAAATGAGAAGAAGAAAATGAAATGTGACTGTTTTCTCCCTTTTCAAACAACAAAATATATTGGATATATATATAAATCCATTTTAATTTTATCTATTAAAAAATATGAGTTATACTTTTAAAATTGATAAAATATATTATTAATATTGATTTAAATCAATTTTATCTAATTCCATATGTGTTAATCTCATTTTTATATTGATAGCTAAAAGAGCTTCCCACTCACATCTAAAGATTATATGAAAGTTGTAGATTCATTTTTAATTTACAACTAATCAATAAATTGCATGTATAAAATATAAATTGCATATATTTAAAATATAAAATTAGATTTAAAACCATATATAAGACTACAAATTAAAACCATAAACATTCCATTCACATTTCTACAACATTTCCTCTCTAAAAAGGGGGTTTGCGGTTCGAGATATAGTGATCCCTTTCAACACTTGGCGGATCCTTTTTAAGATGGATCTATGATGGTAGTTATTAAATTAAAGTAAAAATGAGTCTTTGATATATTAATTTGTGGTGAAATGTGATGCCAAGATAGTGTAAAATAATCGAGAAATGAGCAATTTTAGGGGCCCATCAATATGCATAATTAAAATTAGATTTCAGATAAAGGATTGATGTATCTAATTTAATTAAGTATAGAGAAATAGTAAGCAAGTAAAGAGATTTGATTTTTTAGAGAAGAAGAGAGAAATCCTCAAGTTCATGCTTGAAAGAAGTGAAGGAGAGAGGGATCTGCAAAACAAAATATTTAAGCATAGAACAAATGATTTTGTAGAGAAGAAGAGGATGCAACCGAGCCCCAAGACCCTTTTACCTAAGATGAACTTGCAAAATATAGAAAATTTCTCATACAAACAAGGTTAGATCTAGTCAATATCATCAATCAAAAAGAAAGAAAACATTAGTATACGTGACTACAGTCTGTTGCTCTCACAATATTTTGATAATTAAATGAAAATAAGTAAATTCACAGCAACAAATGCTTATTTAAAATAAAGAATATCTGAATACATTATTTGAAAAAAAAGGAACATGAGATAAAGTCAATTTCACTTCAAAATTAACCAAGATACAAGCTCACAATGCAATTCCATAGGTTAGCCTCCAAATCCTTCAATATTATTAATCAAATATGAAATAACAACAATAAAATGAATGAGGTTCAATACCTCCTCTTGAATGAGGAGAAACACCTTTCATTTATAGCCATAAAAGAACCCAAACCCCAAGGCGGTGCAATTCCCAATGAGAATATTGTTTTGGTGGTTGATATAATGGTGGGAGGAGGTTGGAATTCGTGGGAGGAGAGGATTCAATGAGTTTATTAAAAATATAAAAAATATAAAATCCTATGAAAGGCTTAGTGCATGTCCACAATTTTTTTTTACTATGAATAGCATGGTATAATACATATACCCTAGGATTTACTAACCTTTTAAGACATAATCACCCATTTCACCATCTCGACTTTGGAGGAATTTAAGTGAAAAACTCGAAAATTATATGTCACTTAAAGAAACCTCACATAATTCACAAGGGAAAAAACACTAAAGGATTATGACGTTGATGATCAAGTCATAATAAGTCCAATCCTTTTACAAAAGAAACCCTCATGCTATGTCATTTATTACAATTCCCCCAAGGGGGTGTGGACATCGGAAAAATGGACCACAACTGGACCTGATGAAACCATGGAACTTCCCAAGCACCAAGTAAGAAAAATTGATTTGTTCTGATCCTTGGTGTCTCACTTGAAAAATCCCCTAAGTGAAACTTAGTGGATAACAATGGTAATTTCATGCATACATTTTACATGATTATTGTTAGCTTCAATATGTACCTCTAAACTATGAGAGACAGTTGATGCAATAAAATCTCTTGCATATTTACAATGCTCTTTGGTTTCATCTATTAGATTCATGATGCCACCATTAAAAATATATTATAGATTCTTTCCAATGAGGATTTCAACCATCTTATATTTCTAGACATTAATGCTAGAACCAGTTAATTTAAGAATGATGAATACCTCAAAAGGCATGATGACACTACAAAATAAAATTAACAAAGAATACAAAATTTTGACTACAAATATGGATTCTATCATTATATTAGTTCACAAAACTAAACCAATTCCCTACTAGTGTGATAGATCATGGATTCAACTACAAAATCAATCTTAAAAAGCTATAAAAAACAATTGATCTATGTAAACATTCTAAATATGGAATATGATTATATGGTCTAGAGTAAGTCCTTTAAATTTAAAATGGGCCTTCCAAAAATAATACAAATTCCATGTCATCATGTATTAGCCAATCAAAATGATTTAAAATTCAAAAAGGGAGCACCTCTTAAACATTTGTTTAATATAAATTTTGTCGATGTATTTGTAACTTTGGAATGTACTCACTTGTATATATTATATTTTATTTCATTGTACCCCGATGTTCCTATTGGGAGAATCATTAATATAATAAAGTCATGTAAATTCATAAAGGTTAACCCTCCATTGTAAGTCGGTCCAATAGTCCCCACAATTGAGGGGTACTGGGGTTATTAGACTCGTCTAGTGAAGTCAGCCCTAGTTATTAATTGTCAAGTGGAAAACTAGTACAAATAGAGAGTGAGTCTCTCTACTTGAAACACACACTCACTGAACTAGAGCACATGAGTGAGAGAAGAGAAGCTCGTGCAAGTGAGAGAGAAAACAACTATTGGAGATCATCTTTCTTTCTTTGGGTTTTACTTTTTCTATTGGTGCTCATTCTATCTCTAAGGAAGTTGTGGGGTTTTCTCCTTTATGGTTTCCCTGAGGAAAACTCTTTGTGTCTCTTGTCTCTTGTGATTATTGTTTTGCATGTTATTCTCTTAGATGAGATCCTATATCATATTGCTTAAATGATAAAAATTTAATATGGTATTAGAGCTAACTTAAGAAAAAGACACTATGCAACTCAAGAATCTAGGGATTCTTACTTTTTTGGTCTTTCTCCGTAGATCATCAGCAAAAGGGGGCTAGGATAACTCTCCATTGAAGGGCGCATCTTTGTGTCAAAGCAGAATTTGATTCCTAGCATTTTCATTTTTTGACCTATTACTGCAGTGGGATGTTAGGAATTTTCATAGAAGAGGAATTTTTGAGTGAGCCTAGAATAGGATTGCTCTCCTCATAAAAATAAAAATTAAGAGACCAAGATCAAAATTTTTGGTTTGGTAAAACTCTGGAAAAGTGAAACCCTAATTTGACCCGGGACATAAAACGCCTAAAATACTAACTAGTATTTTTTGTACATTCACTATATCTCAAGCTTGGAGAAGGATCAAGAGTTGAAAATTTTATAGGCCAAAGATAAATATCTTATATAAAATGTGTAAACGTTTTAGCCTCGTAGTCTCTCAATTCTAGAAGATATCATTCCTTCAAAGTAGGGTTCCAACCAATCCCACGATTCATCCCTAGACAAGTCACCTTGGGAAAACTCTCATAAGTCCCAATTGGTGCAACCAATTCTGCTCAAACCTATGGTGTTGAAAAGAGGATATACAAGGATACATAAGTATTAAATTTCAAACAAAGGGGATCAATAATTTGGTAGATACCGTAGAAACAATATTAGACATTTATGCAAAAGAAATTAGAAAACTAGCCTGCTTCCTGTTTTAGGAGCTTCCCTCCACTATTTTCAGAAAAGGAGTACATTGGACAGATCACCTTGAAGATACCCATATTTCTATCTAATCAAAATTTTGAAAGATTCCAAGTTTTTAAAATTATGGTTTCTCTGACAAACCGTAGAATATCCAGATCGAGAACTAGGACAGACACCTCAAATCAGTAAGATCTAATACTTTGCTATTTACATTTGAGGTTCTCATTTCAAAAAGACTAATCATACCAGCTTGATGAAAATCTTGGTGAAGCCGAAAAATTCCAAGCATGGAAGTATAGGATATCATTGGTACTTGAAGAAAATAAATTGGACACCTACAGAAGCAGAGAGGTTCTATTTCCAGAGGGAGATGAGGCTAAAGCCTCACATAAGAAGAACTTAGTCAAGATCAAGAGGATCACCTTATACCACAAGTGTCTTCCTTAAAGACACCTAAAGAGATGTTTGACTCCTTGACCAATATATTTTTAAGGGAAGAATATAAATTGGAAGAAGTATAGGACCTCCATGATCCTTGAAGAAATTGACTTAGATCCGTTCTAAGAGCCAGAGGGAGATGTGGCTAAGGATAGAGACAAGAGAATCATTGCATATTCTATTAAAGATCACCTCTCATGTGTCATCCCTGAAGACACCAAAAGGAAGTGTTTGATGCTAAGATGAAGCAATAGAAGAAGAATAAGATATTGTTATAACCACCTTGAATTTCCTCCCAGGATATTGGGATTCATTCATTCAAGGAATTTGTGCCAGAAGGAAGTGATTACCTTCAACAGACTCTGGGAAGAGTGCACACAATAAGAAGCTCGACTCATAATAAGAGAAGAGAATATGGAAGCAATTGAATATCAAGATTTCAATTGATGAGGAATATGAAGAACTCAATTCTTGAAGAATCTATTATCCATCTTATCATTTGGATTAGAAATTATGCTGTTATGAATGAAGAAGATGATGAAGCTGAAAGAAGGATTCTACCCACGAAACAAAAAAAAAATGTGTTCAATTGTCATTTCATGATATTGTTTGGTTATGCATTTGTTTATATTCAGTTGTTGTGTTATGCATGATAGAATGTTTACATTAATGACAATATACTACTAATATGCATGTGATGGGTAAGTAGCTCATGGTGCTGTACAAATCTCCATTGCTACTTATCTAGAATGAAACCTATTTACTGACATAGTGGATTAGTACACAATCTCAATGATGCCATGGTAGAGATGGAAGGAATCTAGAAAGTTTACGTGAGATATGGATGAATTTTGTATTGGATAAAATATTTGCATGATTATATATTTATGCATAAGAATTTTCCATTATGAATATTTCTTATGAAATGTTTCTAACCATACAACTAATGCATTTGACTTGTAGGAAATATCGCTTACAATCACCCACAAGAAAATAAGGATGAGACTTTTTTCTGAATAACAAGTGACGAGAGTTCAAGAAATAATCCAAAATGAATAATAATATGACAAGACTTCAAGAGGACTCAGACACACTCTAGTTATGTGACACTATTGAGCGACATCATTGATACAAAGCCTTCCAGCTATGAATAATTATCCAAGAAGAAAGGGAAGGAGAGTACGGGTTCAAGAATAATGATGCATAGGATGTGGTATCAAATACTTGAAGGCAAATCCGTAGTATCTTCCATATGGATCTACAAGATCAAGCATGCAGTAGATGGAAACATCATGGGATACAAGGAAATATTTGTAGCATGAGGCCTCTCATAGAAAGAAGGCATAGACTACGAATAGACATTTGTAGCCACTAGAAGTTAAGACACATGACATGAAGACTCATGCATGAAAATTAAAGAAGGCCTTATACAAGCGCAGAAGGAACCCATGGAATAACACATACATGAGGAGCTTGAAAATCACCTAGAGTAATGAATATCTTAACCTTTTCTACAAGGTTGAAGATGAAATTCTATAGAATATGAGAAGCTCACAGATGAGTGCGAGAAGAAATTTTGAAAAGTTTCAAGATAAAGGATCTGACTATCCAATGAACCTAGATGGATACATAGAATACTAGTAGCAGAGGGAGCTAACTGTCACTCCAGTACAAAATGTTTCAATGGATAGAGTATGAAAGGAAAAGGGAGAATGATGGTCCACTTCAGATGGAGTGACTATAGAAGATCCTGCGGTTCAACATGGTATGATAGGACGAATAGATTACCGATGGCTCTAGGATTTACTAAGAGTAAAATGGATTCCAACCTTTGCTTAAAGGTTGAAGGCAGAAGACCAGTGATTCTCCTGTTATATGTTGATGACCTATTCCTGACAGGAAAAGAGGAACTCATTAAATATGCAAGATGGATGCTTGCTGTCGATTTTGAGATAAAATACCTCGGTATGATGGACTACATTCTAAGAATAGAGGTGCAACAAAGTGCAGATGGAATCTCCCTTGGACAAGGGAAGTATGCAGTGGAGATCCTGAAGAGGTTCGAGATTATGGAATGCAAGTCCATGGTCACACCTATGGCATCAAAATTGAATATATTAAGTGATGCTTCATCAAATTCGGTTGATTCCACAATATATCGTCAGATTATTGGGTCATTGATGTACCTGATGAATACGAGACCAGATATTTTCATTGTTGTGAACAAATTGAGCCAGTTCCTAATAGATCCAAGACATGTTCACTTGATTACTGCAAATAATATTTTGAGGTACTTGAGGGATACGGTTTATTATGGGCTAAAGTATGAGGAAAATTAAAAGATTAACCTAGAAGGTTATGTAGATTCATATTGGGAAGGAAGTGCCATTGATAGGAAGAGCACTTCGGGGTGTTGCTTCAGTATGGGATCAGGTGTGATCTTTTGGTTTAGTAGGAAGCAATAATGTGTGGCACTGATTACAGCCGAAGCAGAGTATTGTGCAGCTTGTTCAGCTGGTTGTGAGGTAGTGTGGATGAGGAAGCTACTATCTAATTTATTTGATTTCCAGTTGGATGCTACTTGTATATATTCTGACAACTAGAATTGTGTGAAGTTGTCAGAGAACCTAGTGTTCCATGAAAAGTTGAATCATATTGATATCAAATGTCACTATATTAGGTATATGGTGTAGAGAGAAGTAGAGAAGCTCCAATATCTTGCAACAGAAAAGCAGAATGATGATGTGTTGATCAAGCCATTAGTGAGAGTGAAGTTTGAATACTTCAGGGAGAAGCTTAGTGTTCTCCAGATCAAGGTTCCTTCCAAGGGGAAGTGATGATTCTATGTGTCCTTCTGACATGCTTGTGGAATGTGTTCCCCACATGATCAGATGTAAGTGCAAATCCCTTTTGACATGGTTGTGCGATGTGTTCCCCACATGGTCATATGTAAGTGCAAATCCCTTATGACATGGTTGCGAGATGTGTTCCCGAATGGTCATATGTAAGTGTACAGCCCTTTTGACATGGTTGCGGGATGTACTTTGCACATGATCATATGTAAGTGTAGATCCCTTCTGACATGGTTACAGGATGTGTTCCCACATGATCAGATGTAAGTGCGGAGCCCTTCTGACATGGTTTCGAGATGTGTTCCCCACATGGTCAGAGGTAAGTGCAGAGCCCTTTTGACATGGTTGTGGGATGTGTTCCCCACATGGTCATATGTAAGTGCATAACCCTTCTGACATAGTTGTGGGATGTGTTCCCCACATAGTCAGATGTGAGTACAGAGCCCTTTTGGAATGGTTGGGGGATGTTTTCCTCCCATGGTCAGATATAAGTGTTGTAGAATATGAATACCTACATGGAGGCTAGGGTTACAACCAGCATGAAAAATGGATGGCTCTATAGAACTCCCTATGATGAGTAGAATTGAGAGATATCACCACTTGCTCAAGATAGTGGGAGACATGATGATGATGATGATCCATCCTGATGATGATCCAACTTTATGATGATACAGTTTTGATGATTATCTAGAGACGAAGACTTATGTTGATGAACTGTGTCAAGAGAATACATTCCTAGTTCATAATGTATTCACTTGTATATCTTATATTCTATTTCAATGTACCCCAATGTTCCTATCGAGAGAATCATTAATATAATAAAGTCATCTAAATTCATAGAGGTTAACCCTCCATTGTAAGTTGGGGAAATAGTCCCCACAATTGAGGGGTACTAGGTTTAGTATACTCTCCTATTGAAGTTGGCATTGGTAAATAATTGTCAAGTGGAAAACTAGTATAAATAGAGAGTGAGTCTCTCTATTTGAAACACACTCACCCAACTGAAGCGCATGAGTGAGAGAAGAGGAGCTCACACAAGTGACATAGAGAATAGCTGTCATAGATCATATTTTTGCTTTTGGGTTTTACTTTTGCTAGTGGTGCCCATTCTTTGTCTAAGGAAGTTGTGGGTTTTTCTCTTGTATGGTTTCCCCGAGGAAAAATCTTTGTGTATCTTTTCTCTTTTGATTATTGTTGTGCATGTTATTCTCTTAGATAGGATCCTAGATCATATTTCTTAAATGATAAAAATCTAACAAATTTGGGGATAGGTATCACAAAAAAAAAAAAAAAATTGTTTGTATTTTTGACATAATGTCATCATCATGTTTTTCAGGTATTTCTTGTTTTTAGGGTAGCAAGGATCATCAAAAGTATGTTGAGTGGGTACTCGTTGGATGCAGAGTTTAATTCTGCATCCAGTGATCTCTTCTAATCAAAATTTTAGTAAAACCTCACGGAGATATCTCGAAAATACGAATAAAAAGTAGTTTTTTCTTTTCTTCCTCAAAAATTAATAAATATTATTTTATTATTTTAACTATTATTTTATTAATTTTCCATAGGAGGCCCATTTTGAGTTGAAATTTCCTCTAATGGGAAAGCACATGAAGAATAACTAAATCATAGAAGACAAAGACACCTTATGACAAAACTAGATTTCACATCAACTTACTATAACCACAGTGTCCACACTGCTTGGATTTCCATTCCTTTTGCATTTTATGTGAAACTTTGATGAGGTAGCACATATTTGTCCACTCTTGTCATTTACGTTTAAAGGAATCATTATTTTGAATGGGCCAAGAACACAAAATCTAAATGGCATAGGAATGATTCACTGTTCTTATTTACCAAACAAAAATCTATGATACATATGGATAGTCTTAGATATTACATGGTATTTTGTGAGTGTTTCCCTCTCCTTCACAAAAAAAAATTATTCGGTTGGTCATAGAACTTATGTGGTTGCTGGTGAGTGAACCATGATCTCACAATTGAAGGAACATATGATCTCATAATTGGAGGAACATGTAGCAATCAAAGGAACATGTATATAAAGGACAACAATGATATATATGATCTCACAATTGAAGGGATATACAAGAACCATATAGAGAAAGGAGAAAAAAATTAGGTTTGAGAGGAAGAAATAAAGACCCAAAAAATAGGTTTGAGAGGGAGAAATGGAGAGCCAAAAATTAGATATGAGGGGGAGAGAAGGAGAGAAAAAAAATTAGTCTTGGGAGGGAGAGAAGGAGACCCAAAATCTAGGATGCGAGGAAAATGTGGTAATGAAGGATTTATTTTTAGATTTATATAATGAGTGGATTCATGGCTGTACATTATGACATTACATTGCATTATGTCAAAACATTATGTCATTTTTCTCATATAATGTTGTTGGGGGATTTATGGGGTTAAGGGGCAATGTTTTAAATTTTGTAAATGTAGTGTTGTTGGGGGGTTTATGGGGTTAGGGGCGAGGGGTTGTTTAATTTTTTTTTAATGTAATGTAATGGGGTGTTAGGGGTTTACTTTATTATTATTATTATATCGATTCGTTCATCTGCAAAAAATATATATTTTGATGTGGTGTGAGAATCCATGGATGAGTTTGAATAATTTCACATGAAACATTTTAGATGTATTTTACTAGTATGATGTTTGTAATTGAAACTTTAAAGGAGTGTTTTATCATTTATATGAATAATTTATTCTTGTAGGCTCTAATATATGATTTCATTATGAATCACAGCATAGTTTTTTTTATTTTAAATGCTAAGAGTGATTAAATTATTTATGAAATATTTGTTTTTGTTTAATATACAAGTTTTTTAAAAGTTATAATTTATCTCTTGAAGAAAAAAATATTTTTCCAATTTAGGGGTTGATTTCAAAGTTTTTGTAAACAATAGTATGTCATTTTTAGGCCATGGCTCTATTTTTTACCCCGGAAAAAAAAAATTGTATACTGGTATCAACACTTTCCTATTTGGGGGGTGTTTTTTATGCAAAAATCATCGTTTTTATGGCTACAGTTCTCATTCTTAGTATAAAGTTCTCGTTTCATAGTATAAGTTGTTCCAATACTACAAACACTAAAGGGCATAGGAATGATTCACCCCTCTTCTTTACCAAACAAAAATCTATGATACATATGGATAGTCTTAGATATTACATGGTATTTGGTGAGTGTTCCCCTCTCCTTCACCCAAAAAAGATATGATACATATAATTGGTCTTAAGTGTGTCCCTCTCCTTTACCAAAAAAAATCATTCATATTTATGGTTGGTCATAGACCTTACGTGGTTGCTGTTGAGTGAACCATGATCTCACAATTGAAGGGACATAGGATCTCACAATTGGAGGAACATGTAGAAATCAAGGGAACATGTATATAAAGGAGAACACTGATATACATGATCTCACAATTGAAGGGATATACTAGAACCATATAGAGAAAGGAGAAAACAAGTAACACAATTGAAGGGATATACCATAACCATATAGACAAAGGATAAAACAAGTAACACAATTGAAATGATATACAAGAACAATATAGAGAAAGGAGAAAACAAGTAGGTTTGAGAGGAAGAAATCAAGAGCCAAAAATTAGGTTTGAGAGGGAGAAATAGAGAGAAAAAAATTAGGTTTGAGAGGGAGAGAAGGAGAGAAAAAAAAATAGTCTCAGGAGGGAGAGAAGGAGAGCCAAAATCAAGGATGGGAAGAAAATGTGGTAATGAACGATTTATTTTTAGGTTTTTATGTTGACGAAAAATAGGTTTAGAGGTAAAACCCTAGAACTTTTAGGTTTTGTTTTTCCTTTTAATATTTTACCCAATTTTTTTGGAAGAAAAGTCCATTTTTACCGTCAATATGAATTCAAAACATCTCGTACAAACATTCCAAACTACAACACTTCAACTCTTCACACACTTATACACCATACATTACAAGATCCTCCTCCACCTATATTATATAGGCTAAAGGAGTAGGAGAACATATGCCATCACTCATGTAGGATAAACTCATTTTATAAGTTATTATAATCTTATTTTGTAAAAAATTTATTATTATTGTTGACTACTATACTTATAATTCATCACAGTTCATTTTGAAGCTCTGTGATTTCATGTTTTTGTTTTTTCCTTATAGTGTTCTTGAACTTTTAAAGGTTGGGATTAAAAAAAAGGTAAGATAAGTAAACGGTTCGAATCCATTAAATTAATACAGTAGGGTTATTATTAAGTGATGAATCTATGAAGTTCCATCTTCAAATGATTTTTTTTGACAAAATTGGGAGATGAAACCACACTCAATTTCTCAAAACCTTATTTATAGGAAACAATCCCAAATAGAATACAAACACAACCAACAAGATCATTATGAGAATATGAAAATTTCTCTATAAAACTATAACAATAATAATATGGATATACTTAGTAATACTTGTATGCTTTTCTATTTTATTTTTTTATGTTCAATATTTATAAATATTAAATCACATTTGCGCTAATGGTGCAAATGTGTGCACTCAAAATTTTCAACAAATAACTTCTAAGCTTTGAGTTTCTAAAAAAAATCCATTTCAATATTATAAGATGAATTGAGATCAAAATACACTTAATTTCTTGAATTCTTACTAATTACTATAAAAAAAAATCTCACATAAAATTCAAACACAGAAAAAAATAATAATAAAAAAAATGAAACCATGAAAAATAAAGATAATTATTATTGTGTAAGTGATCTTTTTCTTAGGTTGAAAAATTATAAACCTTAAATCACAAATACTAGAAGATATATTTACTACAACTTTCCAAAAAATAAATTCCAAACTTCAACTTTGTGCAATATGTAATATTTCAACTTTGTGTAACAAGCCATTTCATTGTTATAAGATCACCTAGACTATCAATATTAATTTGTAATGAAATTATAATAAAAAAATATTAACTTATATTAAATGTTTAATAATTTCCCCCGATGCTGGTGTCCACATAAAGTCCATGGCCATGGGTCTGGGTGACGAGGCGCACAATTGTGCCTCCCCGTTACTTGCTTGATGTCACCCTCTCGTCACCATGTTGCATTCTCCCTCATGGATGCATGCATTAAACATTGCATGGGACGTGGAGATCTCAAAGCTACGAGATTCTATAGGGCTGTCACCTTATAGCTGGCTCATCTTAATGAGTTATCTCCTTATACGAGCCTCCGCACCAAATGCTCAAGGAAATTGCTTGTTCATCACCCTGTCCATTTTATCCTTGCACCTTGTCCATTACACTCTTCCTATTCTACTACCTCTTTGCCTCCAGCTTCTCTGGTCTCCTTGTGTTTCTTAGCCATGTCGCGACTCCAAAGAGGAACTCCTCGCCGAGGTCATGTTGGGATAGGAATCCACATTCATCCTCCTATTCCTTTCGACACTCCATTCAATAGAGAGGGCTTTCGTGTTGAAATTACAGACTCTCTATGCACCATGATTAACTACTGGGAGGATGATCTCTCAGGCTCCCTCATAGCTACAGGATGAACCCCTAGATGCCGTAGAAATTACTGGGTTTTCAAGAACGTCCTGGTTTTTATTTTTCTATCATACTCCACCCAAAACCTCCCCGATGTCGTCCCTCCCCCATGCCTAGACCTTGCAGTTTACTCGGCTCTTCTGACCTCCCTATGCCCACTCCTGCACCCACCCCTCCCCCAACAATTCCTCTAGACTGTCAACCCTTCCCCTCACTCCATAGAGCTGTATGAAGACCATCTCGGCTAGAAAATGCACCTTCAATCTCACTTCTTAGATGAAAAATGAGCCCCTCTCGATTAATACTCCTCCTTCTAGCAAGAATGAAGCTGACAACAATAGTGAAGAAGACACTTCTAGCGATGCAGATGCATCTGACGACAAGGATGAACTAGGAAAACCAATATCCTCACGCTTTGGCACTCCTATCATTGAGGATTCATATTTCAAACCTTAACCAGGTTTCTTGTTTTCAGGTCTCTCCTTTTGTTATGTCTGAGGTCTTTTGGAATTTCCATGTGACAACTTCAAGACTCATGAACATGCTTTTTTGTAAAAGAGTTAAATCTCTTCCTTTTTGGATCTATTTTCCCTAATTGAGGGAGGATCTGGTAGAATTTTTTTGTTTATCTTATACTATTAGGAAGACTTAACCTCTACACCTTCTTGTTCCTTCGAGAAGGACAAATTCTATGCTCTGTAACAGTTTTTGTACAATTATTATTTTTCTTTAATAGAATAGTTCATGAACTTACAAATAAAATTGTTAAATAAGTTTACAAAAGATAATAACATATTATATAAAAAATAATGCAAAACATCAATTTTAAGATATACATGTCTATAAAATATTATGTAATTTTTTCTTTAATATATAAATTTTTAAAGTATAATTATTACTTTTCATAATACCTAATTAAAAATTCACACTAAAAAATAATAGCATAGATAATAACATGATATCGTCATATAAATAAAAAATTATACCATATATTAACACTATAAAAAATATCAACAAAATGTTAAAAATCTTTCAATTATTATTATCATTATTGTTTATATTTTAATGATGATGTAAAATTTTATTAATGTTCACTAAAACCAAATTTGATGCATCATAAAAAGGGTAAGGAATTACATAGTTTACATTATAATTATAATTTTATGCTTAAAAAAACTTTAAGAGAAGCATTCCTAGATCACTATAGTTTGTTGAGTTGAAAGGTTGAGAAGGTCGATAGTGTAATAGATATTTTGAAATTGCATCTATTTTTTGTGCCTATGACATTTCAAAGAAAATGTTTTTCACATAAATCCCCCTTAATGTCTTTCTTCTAACCCACAATGTTTTAGGAATTGTGCTATGCCTTCTTCACAATGGATCTCATGAGAATTTGTTTTTATTTTAGCAATGACTGTTTTCATTTATAGGATAGATAAGATATATAGATACTTTTAATTTTAAAAATTATGGAAGATCACCTCTTTATAGTATATTAATTTTCTTGTATCTTCTTATTTCCTTTATTTTACTCTAATTTATATTTATTTATAGATGTAATAATATTTTTAATGTTATTGTTCTACTCTAAAGAGACATCTTTCTTGATTACCCAATGATTTATCTAAAATTTGGAATCTTTAGGCCAACTACATTTGAGTCGCAAGTGGTTTTGACTAGAGTTTAAAGCAATTTTGGAAATTTATTGTCTTATGTTGTTTATCTTGTTCTTGTACATTATGTACCTAGTGACAACTATGTTTTCAATGGGAAAAATACTCACCTTTATGAGGAGGATATGATAGGATGTACTAACTTTGTTTTTTATATTAGAAGTTCTGAAAAATGTTTATTTGATCTATATTTCTTCACACATATCTAGAGATATTTCAACCCCAAACTTCACAACCATATAGGATAATGTGAGTGACAAGGGTACATGACTGACAAGGGTTTCGAAGAGTAATTTCTGTTTATCCAAATGCTAAAGATTCATTTATTTTCAACTCTTTAAGTCCAAAATAACATTTCCACTCTTCATCCATTATTTTTTCAATGTTGTAGTTCAATTTAAGCTCTATTATTGTCATACATCATTATAGACCATCTTAACTACATCTTAACTATGGCTCTAACAAGCGCCTAAGCGATGAAGTTATCTTGAGGTGAAAACCATTTTTAATTTACAAAAACGCCTAATAAGTATTTCTACTTGGGAGGGAAATGGCCAACTTTCTTAAGTAATTTCAAAATAGGGTAAATATCAGGAGAAGAATGAAGTGAGTAACATTAATAATCATATAGTCAAATATTTTTCCAAAAATGAATTTACTTGTCTTTCTTTAAAACTAATAATGAACATTAAGAGTAGTTAATGAGTAAAATAATCCATATAAAATTTAAAATCTAGATTTCCAAATAAATTGGAATTTGAAAAACATTTTAACCTGAAATCGATATTTGAAATATTTATCCAAATGTTTTTGAGAAACTACTTGTTTTTCTCTATAATTAAAACTGAACATTTACATGTTAAGGTTAATGTTGAATTGGGAATGAGGAAGGATGTAAGTGGTTTAAGGAACATGGTTTTAGTGGCCCGTGGCTTCTTGCTAGTTGTATTTTCATTTAAAGAACCTTATAAATACAGTTGTAATATTTCATTGTAATGTGCCAAAGTGAGCAGGAGAGATTCTATTGGAATACTTGGCCCACCAATAATAATAAATCCATTATTCAAGGTTGGTTTTTCTCTATGAGGTTTTCTATGGTAAATCTAGTGTTACCATTGTAATGTGCCAAAGTGAGCAGGAGAGATGATATTGGAATCCTTGGCCAACCAATAATAAATCTATTATTGAAGGTTTGCTTTTACCTATGAGGTTTTCTAAGGTAAATCTAGTGTTTTTATTGTAATAGCTATTATTTTGTAATTTATTTTTTATCACATATTTTATTCCTAACATTATGTCTTAAATTGAAATTTGATATATAATTAAATAAATGTGTTTTACAATTTAGCAAATTTAAAATTAAATTTTATATGTTCTTGGTTTTATAGTTTTTCTTTTTATTATTCAAGTCAATTGAATTTTACTACTAATATTTTACTACACAGTTTGTAAGATTGTGAGTATTGCCCTATTATGATTGTATATTTATATGAGTATAAGATTTTTTATTTTTTTATTTTTTAATTGTAAAGTGACATGTTATAAGTTTATTACTTTTTATTATTATACACATTTGGCCCATTTGAGCTTTAGAAAGGGCCTCTCGCGGCAACAAAAATAAATTCTTAAAATTTGTTAATTGCTCCTTGAGATAATAGAGTTCTTATCTTAAAAACAACTTAACCAACTTGTAAAGAATAAGGAAGATAATTATACCAACCAAAGTTGTGTTGACACAACTTATTTCTCTTAAACAACAACTTAAATTGTAAACTTTATGGATATATATACCTAAAAATAAATAAAAATAAATAACAACCTTTCTTAACTCTCATATTACAATTCATTTATTCAACCAAATCTCAATGTTCCTAAACTTGAAAAAAGGTCTAAAGCATCATTCAGCTCAAAACATTTCTAAGCTCGAAAAAAGTTCCATTACAATCTTATCACACCATCATTCAAATCAAAAAGAATTCTAATATGTTCCACATGTTAATTTGGTAATGCTTTATTATTTTAACATTTGTTTTAATAATTTTAATATAACAAATTTGTTCATAATTAAATAATAGTTTTTAAATCTTGCATAACTTTTGAGTAAAACTAATACTTTATTATTATAATATAACAAGTTTATTCATAATTAAAGAATATCTTTTCATTCATAATTAAATAATAGCTTCTAAATCTGGTATAACTTTTAACTAAAACTAATGATTTATTATTATAACATTTTTTTTAATAATTTTAATATAACAAGTTTGTTCATAATTAAATAATAGCTTTTAAATTTTCATTACTTTTAACTCATTTTGTAATGATATGCTGATTTTTTTTCAAATAATTTTACCTAAATTAATTAAAAGGAACTAGTTATAATAATATTAAAGTTGGAAAGATTCTATAGTTGATAAAAAAACATCATAATATAACATAATTATATTATAGTCAAATTATTGTACTAATAATCAATATTATTAAAAAAACTTATTAAGGAAGAGAAGACTTGAAAGAAGCAAGCCACTTCAACATTAACATGATAAGATGAGCCACAACGCAGTTATTTTATAGGAAACTTTTGATATAAGTGGAATCAAATTCATTCGAGGTTACAATTGAAGATTAATTTAAATCTGAGGTTATCCATCGTGTCAAACTTTTCATTGCGAGGGAAATAGTACTCTAAAAATTTTACCGTTGGGAGGAGCGGACAACAAAGAGCTGTTAAATTCTTCTCAATGCATTTGCCTTATTATTTGTTTCAATTTGTATCTCTGGCATGTGGAGCGGTCCTTGCTTTTGCTTTTCTTTGTACTCGGTGGGTGAGATGTGGAGCGCTCCTTGCTTTTCTTTTCTGTGTTCTGTGTTCTAGTTTCTCTGTGGGCTCTGTTTCTTGGTGGAGTCAAACGTTTCTTGGGCTGAAGAGAGGCAGAGGCGTGGCTTTTCTTGTAGGGAAGAGATGAAAATACTCCTCACGTAAATACTTGTCTTTCTTTACTTTCTTTATTTTCTTTCGACCTATTCTAGTGAAGAGAAAATTTGGAATTCTGTTGACCTATTCTAGTGAAGAGAAAATTTGGAATTCTGTTGTTAGCGATGCTGGGATGGTTGCACTTGCGGCATTATTTCGCATTTTACTTAAGTTTTATTGTGGCATCAGTTTGATTTTGTTCTTTTCTTCAATTTATGTAACTTATTCTTGCCCTTGATCTTTTTCTGTTCTTTTTCTTCCCTATTAGGTTCTGTTTTTTTTTTCTTAAATTCGTTAATCAGTATCTACCCTTTCCCTTTTTTAATGTTTGATTTATTTATATGTTATGGGTTTTACTGCAAATTGAATCAAGACAATTGTATGTTCTGTATATGTCTTGTTTGTGGACGATCCGCCTCAATCTGCGTTGTTCTTTTTGTCCTTACCTTTGCCGTTTCTCTTTAATTTTTTCTCTCTTTAATTGTATGTTCTTTAATTGTATGTTCTTTGTATGATTTAATGGAGGAAGGGAGGCGTTTCTGAGGATGAATCAAGAAAGAGGCGTTCAACAAGTTATACTCCACCAGCCTCTTGGATGGGTGAGTGATGCAATCTATGTATTTCTTTTCATATTGACAGTTTCTCGTAATCAATAAATATTTAATTTATACATGAAATGATAATTTGTTTGTTTTATGTCTGGGACAATAAGCGATGTCACATCAAGAAAAAAAAAGAGCACTGTTCATGTAGGTACTTTCCTTTCCTTTATTTATGCTTTTTTTTCTCCCGTTCTTAAAATTTTAGAGTTTATGGTTTATGTCATTTTCCTTCCAAACGGAATCAGAATTTGGTATTTAGCAATTAGTTATGCTTCGACATGCAATGTAATTTATCTTTACGCTATTAGCATAAATAGAAACCATTTATTTCTCTAATACCTTTTATTTTTTGTGATGCGTATCTTTAACTTTCAAAGATATGTCTGAATTTATGCAGAGTAGGCAGAGGGTCTAAAAATATGTCTGAATATATGCAGAGTAGGCAGAGGGAATCTCTGGCATCTGGAGCGCTCTTTAATTTTGTTTGTATGTGGTGCGCGAGATGTCTTAGCCTTTCTGCGGGATCTCTTATGTGTTCTAGTTACCTTTGGGCTCTGTTATGTGTTTATCTATGTGTATGTTTTTTTAGTAATAAAGAACTTTTTATTATAGAAAGTGGCAGTTTCATTCCAGAAAAAATAATACTGAATTTTTCCATCCATTTCTTCTAAGTCCATTTTAGATAGATCATCTGCTTTTTGGTTGAGCTCTTTTTAAATATGATTAGACGATATCCCAAAAAAACCTCTTATGAATTTGATATTGTCTAGCCAAGATCCAAAAGCTTTAAATTCTCCTTGTTCTTTATCCAATTTATAATCACTTGTTTTTTCTTCTTTCAGACCTCCTCCTCTTCCTAAAATCCGAGTTGAATAATTCTGGTGGGCAAAATAACCCTGACACAAGACTCATCTCATCCAGCTCCTAAACATGGATTCTTTACCCTTTCAGCTTTGTGACAACAGGTTTGGGGCTACCTACCCTTTCAGCCTTGTCACAACAAACCAATGAACATCCATACTCCAGCCTTTTTTGAAACTATGATCTCCAAAAAAATAATACATGTTATTAACCATTAAAAGATTTTATATATATAAGACAGAAAATTTTGTAACCAAGTCAATCATAAAAATTTCTATCATAAATTTTATGCCTTTTTAATTTCTCCCAAAGCTACTTTACCCTTTAGGCTACCTTGCCTAAATTTTATTTACTATTGATTGATTCATTGTTTAGTTAATCTCATAACACCCTCTCCGCCTACACTTTATGTAATGTGGGTTTCTATGAAATCCTTCTTTTTTTCTTACACTTTTGTGATTTTTTGTTGTTTAGTCTTTCTCTTATTTCTTCTTTAGAATAATTCATTTTTTCTCTTAGACTCTTATGCAATTACGTGTCCCTCTCGAGTTAAGACCTCACCAAGACCATCGTTGCATGCATTAGTGCATATGACAAAGTCCTTGTTAAGATCAACAATTCTTAAAATTGGTGGAGTAGTTAATAATGTTTTCAATTTTTTAAAACTTTCTTCACATTTTTTATTCCATTCAAATTTATTCCCTTTCTTCTGTAAAGAAGTTATGAGATTTGTGATTCTTGAGAACCCCTTAATGAATCTTTGGTAATAACGAGTGATTCCCATGAATGACAGCACGTCAGTCACGTCCTTTGGGACCGACCATTTTTCAATTTATTTTATCTTTTCTAGATCAACCGAGATCCCCTCTTTAGTTATTAAATGGCCCATGTATTGTATTCTATTTTTAAAGAAATCACACTTACTGAACATAGCATAAAGCTGATGTTCCCTTAACACTTGTAAGACAATTTTTAAATGCTCCTCGTGTTCTTCTTTAAATGTAAAGTAAGTTAAAATATCATCAATAAAAAAAACTACAAATTTATCGAGATATTTATGTAATACATTATTCATTAAACACATGAAGACAAAATGACCATATCTGGTCCTAAAAGCTGTTTTAAAAATATCTTCATCTTTGATCCGAATTTGATGATAATCAAATTATAAATCAATCTTTGAAAATATTGTTTCTTTGCGCAGTTGATCAAATAGATCATCTATACGGGGAAATGGGTATCTATTCTTAATGGTCATTTTATTAAGATGATGGTAAGCAATGCATAAGCGTAGAGTATTGTTCTTCTTTTTAACGAAAATGATAGGTGCTCCCCAAGGAGAAACGCTTGCTCTTATATACTTTCTTTCAATAAGTTATTTTAATTATGATTTTCATTCATTAAGTTCCAAGATATTCATCCGGTAAGGAGATTTTGAGTTGGGAATTGCACCATGTACCAACTCAATAGTGAAATCTAGTTCCCTTTTCGGAGGTAGTCCTGGAATTTCATCCGAAAATACATCCGAATAGCCCCTGAGGATTGGAATATCTTCCGTTTTTAGTTTATCTTCATTATTAATATGTTCATCGGTTACTATTACAGCAAAAGCTTTACATCCTTTTCGAACAACCCTCTTTAATTTCAAAGAAAAAAATTGTCTGATTGTTGTTTTTCTAGGAACTCATGTTACTTATTGTTTCTCCTTCATTATTTACACATGTAAAATTTTTATTGAAATAGTTCAAGACTACACTATGATATTCTAACCAGTCCATTCCAATTAACACATCATAAGAGCCTAATGGAAGTACATTTAGATTCACAGAATTTTCAAGCTGATTCATAAATAAAGTACAATCTTTTACAAAATTAATCACTTTTATTTTCACTCCTATAGCTAGTTGAACCAGCCATGACTTTACAAGCTTTTCTACTGGTAAATTGCATTTTTCTACTAAACTAGGAGAAACATAACTCAAGCTAGCCCCTGGGTCAATTAGGATAGAAATGGGTGTTTGATTCAACTTACCTTCTACTTCCACCATGGAAGTTTGATAATCATTCTACATGTTTTCCAGTGCCGCATTGATCCGGAGAATCCCCCTTGCTGAGTCACTAATAGTCATCTCTTTGTGCACTATATGAATGTTGCTGATGGTCTTATTTCTGTTAGGGAAGATTGATGCGTAGTGAGATCCATTACAATCCCAACATTTTATCAGTTCTTTACGTTCATTATTCTTAACGTAATTGTTGTGATTATTAGCAGGTTCTTTATTTCTAAGGCCATTAGGGTTTGGCTGTGAATTACCTTTATTTCCTTGAAAATTATTATTAGAAAAATTACGTAGATTATTATTCCCAAAATTGCGATTAGGTGTAAAAACCTTCTTCTTATGTTCAAAATTACTAGACCTCTTGGCTTTTCACTTTAACATGTTTTCCCTTTTTCGGTTCTCTTCATAGCATAAATTTTCCTTTCACATAGCCTCTTCAATGGTTTTGGGATTATCATATTCAATTATGTCTTTAATGTGAAAAGATAACCAACTAAGAAAATGCTTCACCTTTGGCTTGTCATCAACAATGTAAGGCACATAACGTAGTAAACTTAAAAATTTATTGTTTAACTCCTTCATGTTCATAGTTCTCAACTTCAGTTCATAGAACTCTTTAACCCTCTCTTCATAATACTACTCTAAGAGAAACTTCTTTTTAAATTATTTTTTAAAGGTACTCGAGTTAACATTATTTTTATTTATACCTTTTACTCGTTTTAAATCCTACCACCAGATATCTTCCTTTCTAGTTAAGTTTTATATGGTCATTCCACCTTTTAACTGATTGGAGTAATTATAGTTTTGGAAATACTTTTTCGTTACGGACAACCATGCTTCAGATTCCTCCCCTTTCTCTGTTTCACCGTTGAAAGTTGGTGTTTTTATTTTGTTAAATTCTCCCGAAATTTTCTCATAAGGTTTATATTTCATTTTTCTATAATGGTAATTATCTTCACTACTATCATTGGAATACTGGCGATTCTTCTGGTGTAAGTCACCATAAATTTCAGAGGACGAACTGCTTTCAATTTTAGAATGTTTGGAATTTTTAATTTTATGTTGGTATGACGTATTTTTAGATCCTATGTGTTTATCCTTCCCTTCACTCTGGAATTTGTCCATCAGTATTTGGTTTAACTCCTCTTGAGCTCGTAGAATTATTTTCTTCTCTTTTTTAACTGTTTCCATTTTAGCTTTTAATTTTTTAACAGTTTGCAATAGTTCAAAGGAATTGTTAGCTATTTATTCCTTAAAAGGTTCTTTTCTAGTGGAAAGAGGAGGAGGAGGTGTAAGAGGAGTGTGAGGGGGAGTGGGAAGAGGAGGAGGAGGTAGGGGAGTTTGATCTAGAGGGAGAGTGGGAGGTGTTGGTGTTGGAGGAGGGTGTAGGAACAGGGTATATAATGATAGGGGGAGGAGGAGGGTGAGAGAGAAGAGGATAAGGAGGCATATAGGGAGGAAGGTGATTAGGAGGAGAAGAAATAAGGGGAGGGATTAGTGTAGGGGGAAATGTTGAGCGGGGGTGGGAGGAAACAACTAGGGAGGAAGAGGAGGTTGAAGAGGAGGTGAGCTAGGAAAGGGGAGGGAGGTGGAGCAGAGTAAGAGGAGTATGGGGATGGGGATGGGACATGATGCGAGGTGGAAAGGGGTGGATTGGGGTTGGAGGGGAGGTGGAGGACGAGGTGGGTGAGGGTGTTATCCAAGGGGGAAGTGGAGGAGGTTAACAAAGGGTGGAAGGGGGTTTATGTGAGGGGGAATGGGGTGAGGCAGAGGAGGGAGAGGGATAGGGCGAGGAGGTGAACATCGAAGAGGTAGGGGATGTGAAGGGATAGTGGGAGTAGGTGACGGAAGGGGAAGGAGGGTGTACTGGGAGGGGGGGTGAAGGAGGATGGGGTGGAGGAGGATGAAGAGTTTAGGATTTGGAGAAAAGGGGAGAACATGGGGGGAGACAGAGGAGGAATATGAGAATTTGGAGTGTGGAAATTGAACCAGGTGATAGATTAATTTTACTCACAACAATTAACAATTGATCATGCAAAATCACTCACAAAGAGACTGAAAAATTGGAGCTGAACACTAAAGTATATTAAATCAATGTACAATAGCCAACCCTATAATAACATAGGTTACTGAATAAATAACATACATCAGGGATTCGAATACATGAGGAGCATTTCGAATCTAGCATAAAGCAGGCTTACTAAAAATAAGCAAATCCCCCATAGGTGTAAAAAGATGATCCCAAATATGTCATGGAGCTCACGGATTAGAAAAATGGCTTAGGCAAGCTAAAGAGTGGTGGAATGGCAGCTCATACATGCTTTTGCATGGAGAAAAGAGTGGAGGATGAAGAGGACAAAAAACTAGTTCACCTCACCTAGTCTAGCTTTTGTATTTGCCTTAAAATACTGAAAAAGCAGAGAATAAAGTAGAAAAAGTAGAAGGGTGCCTAGGAGGCTAGGAATAAAGTAGATTTGATTCCTTGGGATTTCCCATGTGCTACATGAGTCAAATGAGGCAAGTTTGACCAATATGGATAGGTAAAAGACAACTTGCACAAGGTGGGGCACATGAACTAGGCTAATAAGACAGAAATAATTAAATTAATGTCTAAATGGGTTAACTATGGGTTGATTATTCTAACACCCCCCCTTAAGCCTGAATTATGAGTAATATATCAGAAAATTATAGGGCCTAGAAACAAGGCTTAGTCACCCTTTACATACTGCATGTCCATTTAAACAAGGAAAGAGGCAAAACCAACTTGGGAAAATCCTCCCTTAAACATGGACTGTAAAACAAAATTGTAGAATCTTGTCTTCACTCATGCTTTCACAGCATGATCAGCAATCTCCAGCAGTGATTTGATATTGCTGAAGGTCTTCTCACAAAATGCTTTAGTGAAGATATCAGCTACTTGTTCTGAAGATGAACAAAAGAGTAGGTGAATGGTGCCATCATGCACAAGTTCTATGATGTAGTGCATATGGATCTCAATGTGTCTGGTTCTCTGCTTCTGAACTGGATATTTGTAGATTCGAATGGTACTCTGGTTATCACAGTAGATGGTAGTTGAGTACTCTGGTTCGAAGCCACACTCTCCAAGTAAACCCTGCAACCATAAACATTGAGTTGGTGCATTAACAACTCCTCTGTACTCTGCTTCTATAGATGAGAGTGCAATGGCACTCTGTTTCTTGCTTGACCAGCTGATTGGCCCTTCTACAAGCATGAACACATATCCTGATGTGGAATTTCTGTCTATGCTATCACCTGCCCAATAACTCTTAGTAAATCCAATCAAATCAAGATCATATTTTGCTTTATAGAAGATCCCATGTGTCCTTGTTCCCTGAACAAAGTTAAGGATCCTTTTTGCTGCTTTCCAATGGATCTCTTGAGGCTGATCCATGAATATAGAAGCCACACTTATTGCATAACAAAGATCAGGTCTAGTATGTGTCAAATACAACAAACATCCAATCAATTTCCTATACAGTATATTGTTTACCATCGATGAAGAATCAGCTTCTTCCAGCTTCACTCCTGAAAGGAAAGGAGTTTTGCTTGCTTTGCAATCTTTCATTCTGAATTTGTTCAGAAAGTCCAATGCATATTTGGACTGGTGCACCTTGATTCCATATTTGGTTTGAGCAATCTCAAGCCCCAAAAATTGACTTAAGAGCCCCAAATCTGTCATGGAGAATGCTTGGTTCATAGCTCCTTTTAAGGAAGAAATATCAGCCTGTGAGCTTCCTATAATGAGGAGGTCATCAACATATAACACAATGATCATTAATGAACCATTAACTAACTTCAAATAGACATTTGAATCTAATTTGCACCAAAAAAAATTCAGTGATAGCAAGAAGCTATCGATCTTGGCATACCAAGCCCTGGGGGCTTGCTTTAGCCCATACAATGACTTTCTCAACCTGCACACAAGAGAAGGGTTAGTAGAAAAACCTTGAGGCTACTGCATATATATCTCCTCAGTGAGATCTCCATTCAGGAAGGCACATTTTACATCCATGTGATGTACCTCCCATTTCCTTGAGGCTGCAATGGCTAAGGCTAGCCTGATGGAATCCATTTTTTCCACTGGGGAAAAAGTCTCATTGTAATCTATGCCATGAACCTGTGAGTAGCCCTTGGCTACCAATCTGGCCTTGTACTTCAGTGGTGAACCATTAGCAGCAAATTTGGTCTTATAGACCCAATTACACTGTACTAGTTTTCTCCCTGGGGGAAGATCCACTAGCTCCCATGTGTTGCTCTTATAGAGTGAGATGAACTCCTCCTTCATGGATGTTTTCCATCTTGGATCTCCTGCTGCTTCTTCATATGTTTGAAGATCAGACTCCACCATCAAATAGCATTTTTCAGCAAACATAGGATCCTTCATGCACAGACCACTCTCAAATTGAGATCTAGTCCTCCTTGGGTCATTGGGATCCCCAGTTAGCTCTCCTACTGCATGTAGTGTCTTGCAATAAACTCATCTCCATTAGACAAATCAGAATCGGCATGTTCAACAAACTCTTTACTTACTTCATGAGGTTCAGGTGGTGAAGAGGCTTCACCAACTTCCACTGCTGCAAGGGGTTCTTCTTCAAACTGAACTCACCTTTCGATGAAGGCTTTATTTGTGCTCAAATTTATCAACTTGTACCCTTTTGAATCTTCAGAGTATCCAACAAAAATACACTCTTGGCTTTGGGGCTGCAAAGCCTTCCTCTTCTCTGTTCGAATTCTAGCCCAAGCCTTTAAGCCGAAAATCCTGAAATGGGTCACATCTGGCATGTGCCCACTCCATGCTTCGAAGGGAGTCATGCCATCAAGCTGTTTGTGAGGAACCCTATTCTGAATATAGGCTGCACAGTTGATAGATTTGGCCCAGTACTTTGGTGGTAAATTTTTGGCCTCCATCATGCATGTTGCCATCTCCTTCAGTGATCTGTTCTTCCTCTCAACAACACCATTTTGCTGTGGTGTGTAAGGGATAGAATGTTGCATATGAATACCTACATCTGCACAATAATTAATAAACTCAGACTTGAAATACTCGCCACCATTGTCATATCTGAGGGCCTTGAGTTTCCTTCCAGACTGGTTTTCAACCAAAGCCTTAAAGACTTTGAATATGCCAAAAACTTCAGACTTGTGTTTCAGGAAGTGAATCCAACAATAACTGGAAAAGTCATCAATGAAAGTCAATGCATATTTGGCCTGAATCATGGACATATGAGGTAATGGACCAGCAACATCACTGTGGATTAGCTCAAGGGGTGCAGAGGTTCTCTCATGACTACCTCTCTCGAATTTGTGCTCTGGGTGTTTTCCTAGGATACAACCTTGGAAGACTCCTTTGGAAAATTTTATCTTGGGCAACCCTATGACCATCTATTTTTCACTAAGATCAGAAAGATATTTGTAGTTTAGGTGGCCAAATCTTTGATGCCAAATCTTGCTTGCTTCATTAGCATGAATCAGAAGAGAAGAGGGGTTTGAGCATTAGAGGAAATTTGGGGTCTAAAATGGGCCTTATAAGAAAACGTGCCAAAATAAGTTTTTGTGAGTTGGAATTCAAGAACCAATAGAATTTCAATAAAATAAGTCAACCATAATGGTTGAATTGGCATATTTGTCATTAAAAAAAAACTATTTGTTTGTTCGTATTTTCGACATATCTCATTGTGTTTTTACTCAAATTTCGATCGGGAGAGCTCGTTGGATGCGGAATCAAATTCCACATCCAACGATCTATCCCGATCGAAATTTGAGTAAAAACACAGGGAGATATGTAAAAAATACGAACACAAAAGTAGTTTTTTTCTTTCTTCCTCCAAAATTAAACAATATTATTTTATTATTTTAACTATTATTTTACTATTTTAACTATTATTTTATTATTTTCCTTAGGAGGCCCATTTTAGACCCCAAAATTCCTCTAATGGTAAGGTAGGAAGTGTGAGAACATGTATACCTTTTGAGCATGATTCGCAACTCCTTTTGCAATGACTCTACCAGTTGAAATATTTGTGATCTCAACTTCATTAGGGTAGAATATGACCTTCTTAGGTGACCCAGTGTGGGTCATCTGGTACAATGATAAGAGGTTGGAGGAAAGACCAGGCACATACAACACATTGCTGAACTGACCATGATCAAGATCTATCCTTCCTTTACCTAAACTTTCAGTGAGAGAGTCATCTCCCAGTACTATAGATGGTCCTTTTGACTTTTCCAGTGAGGATAAGGCCTCCTTAGTTGAAACCATGTGTCTTGAAGCTCCAGAATCAATGATAAAACTGGGTGAGCTTGATGTGCTAGCAACTAGAGCATGAACTCTCTCTCTGTCATATGAACTTGATCCTCCTTCTCTCTTCTTTGAGCTTTCTGGAAGGGGAATGCCATTCTTCTCCAGGAGTTGGGTCATCATGTCTATCTATTTTTTCATACAAGAGCTTTCAGAGTGATTACCTTTATTGCAGTATGCGCACTTGTTCATTTAACCTTTGTTTTTCTTCTTCTGGTAGTTCTTCTTGGGACCTTGTGGATCCTCCGAAGACTGTTTCTTGTCTCTCTTTTGCTCAGGTGGATTTTTAGCTTTCTTTTTGCTTTTTGAATCCACCCTCGAATCTCCAGCAATCAAATCTTGATCTTTGGATGGTTTGATGGTGCCCATGATCACTAGCTTGTCCTGTTCTTGTGTGAGAGATTCCATGAAATCTGCAAGGCTAGGCATCTTCCAGGTTCGAGCTGTCAGTTTTGTGGCATAGAAGGTCCAAACAAACACTGAATAATCAGGGCCCAGCTTCAAGAGGATGGCTAGTACGATCTGATCATCTTTCTTTTCGATACCACATTGGTTTAGCTGCAAAACTAGTGCTTTGAACTCGAAGAAATATAGATGCATGGATTCAAAGCTCGTTGGACTCAGAGAAATCAGCTCATTTTCGATTTGATGTCCCCTCATCTCATCTGTCTTTCCAAAAAGATCAGCAAGCTTCTTCCATACTTCATTCGGTGATGTCAATCCATCGAGATGTAAAAGGAGGTCTCTGGAAATACTCACACACAGGAGGCCATAAGCCTCATCCCTCCTGTTCTGCCATTTTATCTTCTCTGCAGCTACATTGGGATCTGCTTCTATTTCCTTAGTCACCCTGTAGAGGCCTTTCACTCTCAACAGTATCTCCATCTTTGCTTTCCATTCAAAGAAATTGGAACGAGTCAAGATAGTTTTCTATGATTGATCCATAGCTTAGAAAATCTGTCCCGGCTGTCAGTAGAAGGCTCCAAGTCACTGATGTCGAACCTGCAAATTAATTTTGAAGGAGAGAAACAATCTATGATGGCTCTGATACCATGTGGAAATTGAACCGGGTGATAGATTAATTTTACTCACAACAATTAACAATCGATCATGCAAAATCACTCACAAAGAGACTGAAAAATTGGAGCTAAACACTAAATTGTATTAAATCAGTGTATAGTAGCCAACCCTGTAATAACATAGGTTGCTGAATAAATAACATACATCAGGGATTCAAATGCATGAGGATCAATTCGAATCTAGCATAAAGCAGGCTTACTAAAAATAAGCAAATCCCCCATAGGTGTGAAAAGCTGATCCCAAATCTGTCATGGAGATCACAAATTAGTAAAATGGCTTAGGCAAGCTAAAGAGTGGTGGATTGGAATCTCATAGATTCTTTTGCATGGAGAAAAGAGTGGAGGATGAAGAGGACAAAAAACTAGTTCACCTCACCTAGTCTAGCTTTTCTATTTTCCTTAAAACACTGAAAAAGCAGGGAATAAAGTAGAAAAAATAGAAGGGGACCTAGGAGGCCAGGAATAAAGTAGATTTGATTCCTTGGGCTTTCCCATGCACTACATGATTCAAATGAGGCAAGTTTGACCACTATGGGTAGGTAAAAGACAACTTGCACAAGGTGGGACACATGAACTAGGCTAATAAGACATAAATAATTAAATTAATGTCTAAATGGGTTAACTATGGGTTGATTATTCTAACATGAACGAGGTCAGGGATAGGGGAGGAGGATGAGGGTGGTGAATTTTGATGGGAGAAGGGGGAGGAGAAGGAGGGTGGTGGTCACTGTGAGGGGGAGGAGGAGGAGGAGGAGGGGGAAGAGAAGGATGAGGAACAGTAGGGGAGTTGGAATAGGAGGAGGAGGATGAGGAAGAAGGGGACTAGGGGTGTATTTTTATTTAAAATGTCAGAAGATATTTTGATGTACAATATCATTGTATGTTGTTTTACCCTAATTGGAGATGGGTTTATCTCCTTTCAAGATGTCACTATTGTTTATGGTCCTTGAGGCACAACCTCCATTATAAGTCAAAGTAGTATTTCCCATTCAATAGAATGAAATGTATTTTTTGAGTCTCCCTAGGTGAAGTCATCCCTACTACAGCAAGAGGTCATCCTTTTCAAGTTAGAAGGTTAGTCACTTGATGTGTATAAATAGGGAGGCGCTATCTCTCATTTAGACACATTCACTCACTCAAGTTCACATTAGGAGACAAATAATATGAAGGATGAGAGAGAGATTTGCACAAGAATTCTTATACTTTGGGTTTTTACATATTGTGATATTGTCTTAGTGACAGAATTATTCCGGCGAAGTTTTCTGGGTCTTCTTCTTTATGGTTTCCTTGAGGAAAATATTTGTGTCTTGTGTATCTTCTATATCTTGTGCATCCTAGATATTATGTTGTGCTTGTTATTATTTCAGATAAATGTCTTTATTAATTTGAATAAGACTAGAAAAACTAGCATGGTATCACAATCTCTCTAAAAGAAGGTACTATGTAGTAGCAGAAACTAGGACTTCTTAATTCAAGGTCTTCTCTCCACATATCAATAAGAAAATACATATAGGCTAATTCTCCCTTAGAGGGTGCCTCTTTTGGTGGAAGCAGAATCAAAATTGAAGAAGTTTCATTTTTTACCTAGACACTAGTGTTGGGAGGAGCTAGGGAATCAAGTTTCGGAGGCTTCCCATCTCAACTTTAATAAAATTACCTTAATGATAAAATATCCTCAAGGAGGCAATCTTTCAATCTACACAAAATTCCAAAACTGTAAGTTTGGAAAATTAGGGTTTCTATGACAAATCCTAGGTTAGCCATCTCAAGAACCGGGTTAGACACCTCCAATCAGTAATATATAAACCTTTTATATTTCCATTTGAGGTTATTATTTCAAAAAGACTCATCACACCCATCTTGATGATAATATCGGGGTGAGAACGGAAGTACAAGATCTCCCTAATCCTTGAAGAAAATGATTTCGATCATTATATTAGTAAGGAAATTCTAGAGTCAAAGGGAGATGAGGCTAAGGCTATTCATAAGAAGAATTTTTTTAAGGCCAAGAGGATCATTTTAGATTCTATTAAGGATCATCTCATCCCTCATGTGTCATCCTAAAAGACACCTAAGGAAGTGTTTGATGCTTTGATGAAATTGTTCGAAGGAAAGAACATCAATCAAAAGATGACTGTGAGGAACCAAATAAAGAATGTGAAGATACGGAACTCAAAACCATGTATTCCTACTTCATAATGGTTTCTCAAATAAAGGAAAAACTTGGAGTAGTTGAAGAGAATGTAGAAAAGGGATATATTTTTATGATCACCTTTAATGGTCTCCCAAGATCATGGGATTCATTCATTCAAGGAATATGTGCAAGAAGGTGGCTGATCTCTTTCAACTGACTCTCAAAAGAATGTACACACATAGAATATCGAATCATAACAAGAGAAGAGAAGATGGGATCAACTAAAGATCAAGATCTTGTATCTCACACTAGAAGACAAAAGGAGAACAACCATCACAACAAAAGGAAGGACCATAATCAAAAAAGAAAAAATAAGTACAAAAAAGATCCTTCCAATATTTGATGCTTCACTTGTGATGAGAAGGGACACTAATCTAGATATTTTCCAAAGAACACAGACTCTTTCAAAAATAAGTCCAATAACAAAATACAACATTCACACACCACTGAAGACGATGAATCAACAAATAAAATATTCAGAAAAGAAAGAGATGATTCTTTAAGTCATCAAGAGTGTGTCCTAATATCAACACTCACGGGCACTATCTCACATGGAAGAAATGATTGGATTATATATAGTGGGGAATACAAACATATGACATGATACAAAAAATCATTCATCAATATAGGTGAAAATTGGTGATGATTATTAATACCCATAAAAGGAAGTGGATACGCTCCATACAAGCTATATTTCAAAAAATATTTGATGATGAAATACATGCTATCTGTTCTAGACTAAAGAAGAATATTCTCTCCCTCCCTGCACTCGATGCAAAGAGAATAAGGGTTTCATTTTTTTATGACCAAGTATTAATGTGGCTAAAAGGAAAGACAATAAATGGTGAAACAATAAAGAGAGATCAAGAGGGAGGCTTGTACAAGTTGAAGGGATAACTTGAACAATCATTAATTCATGAATCAATATAATCAAGTGAACTATGGAACCAAAGGATTTCACATACCAATTACAAGAAAAGAAGTTTCAAGACTTCCATAAATCCAGGAAAAACATGAATTCATTTTCAAAGGATGTGCATAAGAAAATAATGCTAAGAAGTCATTTCCTAGTAGTGAAATCAAAGAAAAAGGAATATTGGATATAGTGCAGTCATATGTGTGTGAGTGGGATCATGGCATCTAACTCACTAAGAAGGTATGTATACTATGTTTCTTTTATAGATTATTTCTCATGTAAAACTTGGATATATTTCTTGAAAGGGAAATATAAAGTCTTCAACATGTTCAACGAATTCAAATTCTTTGTTTAGAACCACAATAAAAGGAAGATCAAGACTATGGGGTTAGATAATGGAAGATAAGTCACCTCAAAATAATTCAAGGAGCTCTAGAGAGGATCTCAGATTAATAGGGAGTTGAGAACTCCATACAATCCTCAATATAATGATGTTGTGGAACGAAAGAAAAAAACTATAATGGAAGCAACGAAAGAAATGCTACATGACCAGGATCTTCCAATGCACCTTTAGGTAGAAGTGGAGAGTACATCTATGTATGTATAGAGTAGTACTCCTCACCAAGTAATCAATAACAAGACACCCGAAGAGGCATTCTCAAGAGAGAAACTAGAAGTCATCCATCTCAAAATATTTGGATTCCTAGTGTACATACACATTCCAAAGGAAAAGAGGACTACTCTTGATCCTTCTGGGAGGAAGGGAATATTCGTAGGATATAGTGAAACTTCAAAGGCCTAACAATTATAATTCCTAGGATTTAATAATATCAACATCAATAGAGATGTGACATTTAAGAATGACTCAACATACTCCAGGTAGAGAAAACTACCTATTGAAGAGGTCAAAGAACCCAAAGAAACTATAGTTCAAGATACGACAATGGAAAAAACAACTCCATAAGACCATCAAGATAATGAAATGGAAGAACCAAAAGAACTTGTAGAAACACTTCAGGATAAGAAATCCCATAAGAGAAAACCATCATGAGAACGAGATCTATTACAAGATGCAAAAAGGTGTGGTGGTCCAGATGGGATGCTTAGAGAAAGAAAAACATCTAAACCATAGAGCAATTGTTTGGCCCTGCTATGTGATACCATTGACAAAGAAAATTACAACTACGAAGAAGAAACTGAAAATAAAAAATGGAAGGATCCCATGATCGAGGAGAATAAGTTTATTATGAAGAATGATGTATGTGAGATAGTTCTAAAACTGGATGGGAAGCCTATTGTGGCTTAAAAGTGGATCTACAAGATCAAGCATGCTATAGATGGAAACTTTAAAAAAAACAAGGAAATGTTTGTGGTGTGTGGCTTCTCACAGAAAAAAGGAATAGACTACAAAGATACATTTTAACTTGTAGCGAGATACACTTTCATCATATATATACTGACAGTGGTTGCAGTAATGAAATGGAAGGTACACTAGATGGATGTCAAGGAAATATTCTTGAATGGTGTAGTTGAAGAGGAAGTGTACATAATAAGGATTTGAGACACATGAAAATAATACTCATATGTTCAAATAAAGGAATGAATAATGGTGTAGGAGGAGGATAATGTGGTTGAAGTGAGGTGGAAGGGAGAGATGCATTAACAAAGGAATATAAAAAATAATAATGGGTGCAGGAAGGAGAGGGAGGATGAGGAGAAAAATATCGAGGAGGATAATATTTGTGAGAATGATGTAGATGAAGATGAGGTGATGGACGAGAAAAAGGTTCAAGTGTAATTTCCTTTCCATGGTTAAAATATTGTGAATTAGATTAGTGCCAATGGACTCAAAGTAAAGAAATAATGTTGTTGAAAATGAAATGTTTGGCAATGTGTATTGGTCGGTTTTAAATATTAAAACATGAATTGAGTTATTGGAAGGGGATTCTCAATATACTTAAAGTACTGAGAATATTTCCGGAAGATGGTGAAAGTGGTTTCTCACTCTTAAATGTGAGCTAAATAAAAGTCTCTAAGAGGTGTCCAACACTACACAGACAAGAGTGTCTCCTGACGGTATCTCGAGGTCGTTATTCAGTGGTTATCGCTTCCTTTAAATAATTTTCCCATGATTTTTAAATATCATATGTTGGATATTTGTAAAGTTTTTTGTGGAGTGTATTTTATTAATGGATTATTAGATTAATGTGTGGAATTTAGAAAGTGTCACAAATTGCGTTTGAATTTCCATCGACTAGGAAACTCCCGCAAAGGGAAATAGCATACATGAATTTTATGACAAAATGTTTGTTCAAATTTGATAAAGAAAATATACTTGTAAAATGATGATGAATTAAGACCTCAAACTATATCTCACTTTCTGATCATCCACCAATAATCAACAAAAATACTGTGGTTGGTGATGAGAGCATACTTCATGGCAATGTGTCGAGTATGAAATTATTACTTATTAAAAGATGCAATCAAAGAAAAACAACTAAACTATACAACCTTTCTAGAAGTAGGAGTGTGTGCGTGTGTGGATTAGAAAAAATAAAACCATAAACGAGACTGTGAATCCCCCTAGGGGGATTGAGTGTGGGTGTTTTGTATCCCACTTACTTTATTTATTAATGAACTTTACAATATGATGAAAATATCAATTAAATATGCATTTTTATCCTTGAAAAGGGATTGAAAGGCTTACAATACTGCCAGGAGATAAAAGGAAACAAGAAAAGGGATGAAGGATGGTGTTTTTGGTGTCCTAGGTAGAGTAATTTTAACGGGAAAAACTTCTCGAATTGGCTATTTTTTGGTTTTTTTTTCAAAAAAAAAAATTCTATTCGGTCATTTTTAGTGTTTAATATCATCTATATTTACATAAAATATGTTTTCTTATCATGATATTTGCCAAAATTTACACATTTTAGTGTTAATTTTATGTTTCATATTTAATATTCGTATACCTATCTATAAGCATTGTTTTTTCAATCGAAAACAATTGCCTAAAATAATATACTTAAGTATAATATTAGAATCCTTAAAAAATACCCTAGGGCACCCCTGTGACCCAAAACTTGAATTTTGAGTAGTTTTTCCTCCTCCTTTTCTTTAAACCTGCTAAAAATAAATGAGTGAAATATATTAGAATTTTACAAATAATTGAAAACAAAAAAAAAATTACCGTACTCAAAATGCTCGAAAAATCTGAATGTTTTATTGAAAAAAGACACTTTAAGAGGCTAATTTAGACCTAGTTGGAAATGCAACTTTTTAAAGTAACCTAGATATGATATATATGTGTAAGGAAAATTATATCACTATAAATATCTGACATAAAAATTTCAACCCATGGCTCGTAATATTCAAGGCACAAACACGATATATGCAGGATTGAATAAATAACCCAAACTAAATTCACCAAACTATAAAAATATCTTCAAACTTCATAAGTTAACCCAAATTCAATGGGAAATAAAACTAGCTTTAACAATTCTAAAGGAAACATGTTTCTAATATTTCAGTTATCAATCTTCTTGAAATGAATCTCATATAATACAAATATAAAATAACCATATTGACTCCATCGATCGAGGGTTTATTAGACCATCGATAGAGGGTCTAATAAATCCTCGACCGAGCTACTATTAAAACCTCAGTAGAGGGATTTGAACACCTTGATCAAGCTACATACCTCGATCGATGGCCTGAAAAATAGAGAATTAGCCTTCTTACAGGAAAATCAATATTTCTCTATGTCTTCTAGGGCTGTAAACCATGCCATTCATGGCACATAAATCAGTGGAGTTTTTACTAATAGATTCATCACCAAATCCTCTATCCATTGAGGTATCATGCATGCATTTTGGCATTCAGATGGGTTTTTTAATTTGTTCTAAAACTTACACTTAGAAACCTGACAACAACTTTGAAGCAGCTCAAATAAAAATCCACAGGGTAAACAATACACATCCAAAAATTTCTTAAAAATGCACAGCCCACACATCGATGTGTCTTCTTCCAAAGGGTATCTTTGGTTTTTCAATTTTTCAAAACAATGATAAAAAAGATGGGATACACACACATTTGTATAAAATGATGCTAAAATTTGATGTGTTCACTTTCGAAAAGTAATAAATAATTGTATATTGCGAAATATATTAACAAAACAATCTGTAGACCACAATGCATTTTATGTAGGTCATGCTCATATATTTATACATATATATTAAATTATTAATGTAAGATTGAATTATTGGGGTGGGATACGAGCCACTTATTAACTTCTTCAAAATGTTAAGGTCACAGAGTTCATTAAATGCGAAATTTCACACATTAAATGACATTGAAATATTCAAAAAAATATATCATTGGGAATCCAACATAATATTATACAATTTTTTTTACTGCAAGTCAAAATTCACATGGCATATATTTGTTTCGAGGGCTTCTATCTAGCACATGAGTAAAAAGTCAGGTCTTCATTGCCAAATTTGGCCAAAAAGTGTTACCCACCTTCATGGAATCACCTTGCTAGCACAACATTAGATGAAGATATAGAACTGAAATATGAATATTTCATTAGCAATCGGGTTCAATATCCATACACATCGTTTATCTGCACACCAATAGTCTATTTGAATGAAACACAAATACAACGACTATTATATCATAATTCATGCCTAACTCTCCTTTTACATATACAAGAATCTGTATATAGAAGGTACAAGATCTATAGATGATGTGGAAGGATGGGATCGAATCCTGTAACAAATGCAATGAATAACCAGAAATAGAAACAAACAAAATCTTAGAAAATCACGTCTGTTCTGGAAACAAATTATCCAAATATGTTCGTAAATTATGAAAATTGCTCGTGTATAAGGGTAAAAGGGTCATTTATGAAGTGGGTTTCGAACAGTTTCACCAAATTCATCATAGATTTCTCATAAATGAAGCTCGAAGTCATGTTCCTGGATTAATGATAGGAGTTCCTGAATGAGTGTTCGAACAAGTGCCAGAAATGCAGAATTATGGGTTTGATTGCCAACTCACATATGGTTTAGTGTCTTCCTTATGTTTCACCATCTGTATTCATTCTTGTACATAAAAACTATAATGTAAATACATTTTATTCCACCACAACAGTAACCTAAATAAAATGCTTGTTAAGAAATCATGTTTTTTTATCCTCGGACTATTAAGAAATCATGTTATAGTGAGGTATATTTATTTAATTATTTTTATATTAGAAAATCCATATGTATGTATTTTATTTTGTTTTAAAATGAATTTGTACAACTTCAACTTACTTTATGTTTGTGTGTGTTATGTAATCATTTCCAAGATACTAACCATCAAATACTATCAAGTGGATTCGACAATGGGAATAAAGAAATGATGTTGTGGTGACGAGTGTAAAGGCCACAATTTCTTAATTATGAAGTTAATTCTCCTATGTTACCAGTCCTATTAAGTTAAATATTTTGAATGAATTCCTAGGTTGTTTAAAAGATTATTCACATGAAGAAAACAATGACGATAGGAACCAAACTAGCTATTGAAATAAGTGGTTGATGCCAAAATAAAATATAGGGTTACATCTTATTTATGCAAAAAGAATGTAGATGACCACAATCCATAGGTCACATGTTTGATAATATTCTAAATACAATACTTGTTGGTGTGAGGACCAAATTAGCATCATAAAAATCATATTTAATACATTAAAAATAATGAATTAGGTATATTTTACTTTTATTGTTTTTTGCACTGAGAGGCGCTTTCTACAACTCAAATAGGAGAGATGTGTCTATATGTAATGGTGATGTGGCACATGTCAGATCAGTAACAATAAATAAATAATACAAATTAACATGTTGGCTATTTAAAAAATTACATAAATTCTATAAATAAGTAACCGAAAAAAAATAACAACCAAGATTCACAAACACTATTGGTTTCAACTCATACTGACACTCGGTGAAGCAATTAAGGTACGGATGGAATTGATGGAGGAAAAAATATTGATAATTACCGTATATAGTGGCAGTTGTAAATTACCTTATAATTACCGGTCCTTCAATAATTTCACTACAGCAAATAGAAAAAAAGTGTTAACCATCTGCAAAATCTCTTATAGGTTTCAATCGATTCCTTTAATAATAGGTTTTTATGACAAAAATTTATTTAAATATTGATATAATAACGTGAAGGAGCACTCTACATCACATAGAGTGATTGCAAAGAACACATAAATGAGAGGAAAAAATGAAATGAAACTGTTTTGTCCCTTTTCAAACAACAAAATATATTGGATATATATAAATCCATTTTAATTTTATCTATTAAAAATACGAGTTATACTAAAATATATTAATAATATTGATTTAAGTCAATTTTATCTAATGTCATATGTATTAATCTCATTTTTATATTTATAGATAAAAGAGCTTCCCAATCACATCTAGAGATTATATGAAAGTTGTAGATTCATTTTTAATTTCCAAAAAATAAATAAATTGTGTATATAAAATATAAATTGGATATATTTAAAATATAAATTTAGATTTAAAACCATATATAAGACTACAAATTAAAACCATGAACATTCCATTCACATTTCTGCAACATTTCCACTCTAAAAAGGGGGTTTGTAGTTAGAGATATAGTGATTCCTGTCAGCACTTGGTGGATCCATTTTAAGATCGATCTATGATGGTGGTTATTAAATTAAATTAAAAATGACTCTTTGATATATTAATTTTTTGTGAAACGTGATGCCAAGATAGTGTAAAATAATCGATAAATGAGCAATTTTAGGGGCCCATCAATATGCATAATTAAAATAAGATTTCAGATATAGGATTGATGTATCTAATTTTATTAAGCATAGAGAAATAGTAACCAAGAGAAGATATTGAATTTTTTAGAGAAGAAGAGAGAAATCCTCAAGTCCGTGCTTGAAAGAAGTGAAGGGGAGAGGGATCTGCAAAACAAAAGATTTAAGCATAGAAATTTTTATTTTGTAGAAAAGAAGTGGATGCAATAGAGCTCCAAGACCCTTCTACCTAAGATGGACTTTCACAATATAGAAATATTATCATACAAAAAAGGTTATATCTAGTCAATCTCATCAATCAAAAAAGAAAGAGAACATAAGTATACCCGACTACAATCTGTTACTCTCATAATATTCTTATAATTAAATGAAAATAAGTAAATTGATAGCAACAAATGCTTATTTAAAATAAACAAGATCTAAATAGATTATTTGAAAAAAAAGGAACATGAGATAAAGTTGATTTCACCTCAAAATTAACCAAGATACAAGAACACAATGCAATTCCATAGGTTAGCCTCCAAATCCTTCAATAATATTAATCAAATATGAAATAACAACAATGCAATGAGAAGAGGTTCAATACCTCCTCTTCAATGAAGAGAAATACCTTTCATTTATAGCCAGAAAATAACCCAAACCCCAAGGGGGTGCAATTCCGAATGAGGCAGTTGCTCTGGTGGTTGAGAGAATGGTGGGAGGAGGTTGGAATACGTGGGAGGGGAGGATTCGATGAGTTTATTAAAAATATAAAAATGAGAAAACCCTATGAAAGACTTAGCACATGTCCACAAATTTATTTTACTATAAATATCATGGAATAATAAATATACCCTAGGATTTAATAGACTTTTAAGACATAATCGCGAATTTCACCATCCTCACTTTGGAGAATTTTAAGTGAAAAACTCAAAAATTATATGTCGCTTAAAAAAACCTCACAAAATTGTCAAGGGGAAAAACACTAAACGATTATTACCTTGATAATCAAGTCCTAATAAGTCCAATCCTTTTACAAAACAAACCCTCATGCTATGTCATTTATTACAATTCCCCCAAGGGGATGTGAACATGGGAAAAATTGGACCACAATTGGACTTGATGAAACCATGGAACATCCCGAGCATTGAGTAAGAAAAAATGATTTGTTATGATCCTTGGTGTCTCACTTGAAAAATACCCTAAGTGCAACTTAGTGGATAACAATGGTAATATCTTGCATACATTTACAGGATTATTGTTAGCTTCAATATGTACATGTAAACTATGAGAGATAGTTGATGCAATAATCTCTCTTGCATATTTACAATTCTCTTTGCTTTCATCTATTAGTTTCATGATGTCACCATTAAAAATATATTACACATTCTGGTGAGGACATCAACCATCTTATGTTTCTAGACATTAATGTTAGAACCAGTTAATTTAAGAATGGTGATTACCTCAAAGGACATGATCATAATAAAAAATAAAACTACCAAAGAATACAAAATTTTCACTACAAATATGGATTCTATCACTATAGTAGTTCAAAAAACTAAACCAATTCCCTACTAGTGTGATAGATCATGGATTCCACCATAAAATCAATCTCAAAATGTTATAAAAAGTAATTGATCTATGTAAACATTCTAATTATGGAATATGATTACATGGTCTAGAGTAAGTAGTTTCAATTTAAAATGGGCCTCCCAAAAATAATACAAATTCCATCTCATCATGTATTAGCCAATCAAAATTATTTAAAATTCAAAAAGGGAGCACCTCTTAAACATTTTTTAATATAAATTTTGTTGATGTATTTGTAACTTTGGAATGTATTGACTTGTATATATTATATTGTATTTCATTGCACCCCGATGTTCCTATCAGGAGAATCATTAATATAATAAAGTCATGTAAAGTCATAGAGGTTAACCCTCCATTGTAAGTCGAGGAAATAGTCCCCACAATTGAGGGGTATTAGGTTTATTAGACTCTCCTAGTGAAGTCGGCCCTCGTATGTAATTGTTAAATAGAAAAATAGTATAAATAGAGAGTGAGTCTCTCCATTTGAAACACACAGTCACTCAACTCGAGCGCATGAGTGAGAGAAGAGGAGCACACACAAGTGAGAGAGAACAACTATCGGATATCATATTTCTATCTTTGGGTTTTAATTTTTCTATTGGTGCTCAATCTATCTCTGAGGAAGGTGTGGGGTTTTCTCCTTTATGGTTTCCCTGAGGAAAACTCTTTGTGTTTCTTATATCTTGTGATTATTGTTGTGCATGTTATTCTCTTAGATAAGATCCTATATCATATTGCTTAAATGATAAAAATCTAACATGGTATCAAAGATAACCTGAGAAAAAGACATTCTGCAGTTGCAGAATATAGGGCTTCTTACTTTTTATGTCTCTCTCCACATATAATCAACAAACGGAGGCTAGGATAACTCTCCATTGAAGGGTGCATCTTTCTGTTGAAGCAGAATTTGATTTCAAGAATTTTCAGTTTTTGACCTACCACTACTGCAGGATATTAGGGATTTTCATAGAAGAGGAATTTTCGAGTGAGCCCAACATAGGATATCTCTCCTCCTCAAAATCCAAATTTAGAGACCAAGATTGAAATTTTTGGTTTGGTAAAACTCTAGGAAAGCCAAACCCTAATTTGACCCTCGACCTGAAAACTCTAAAATACTAAAACTAGTAGTTTTGGTACAGTCGCCATATCTCAAGCTTGGAGAAGGATTAAGAGCCAAAACCTTTACAGGCCAAAGCTAAATTCCTAATGTAACCTTTTCAAAGGTTTCAGCCTCAGATTCTCTATATTCTTGGAGATATGATTTCTTCAAGGTAGGGTTCCAACCTATCCCAGGATTCATCCCTAAACAAGTCACCTTGGGAAAATTCTCATAAGTCCTAATTGGTGAAACCAATTCTGCTCAAACCTATGGTGTTGGAAATAAGGTAGAAGAGGCTACCTCAGTACAAAATTTTAGAGACAGGGGAGTAGTAATTTTGTAGATACTGTAGAAAAAATATTAGACATTTATGTAGAAGAAATTGAAAAAATAGGGCTTGCTGTTCCGGGAGCTTCCCTCCACTGTTTTCAGAAAAGGAGTACATTGGATAACTTTCTTTGAAGAGGCCCATATTTCTATCCAATCAGAAGTTTTAAAGATTCCAATTTTTGAAACTTAGGGTCGCTTTGACAAACCCTAGATCAACGAGATACAGGACCAAGATGGACACCTCAAATAAATAATATCTAATCTTTTGCTATTTACATTTTAGGTTCTTATTTCAAAAATACTAATCACACCAGCTTGATGACAAGCTTGGTGAAGCTGAAAGCTTACAAGCATGGAAGTATAGGATCTAAGTGGTTCTTGAAGAAAATGAATTGGATAGCTGCATAAGTGGAGAGGTTCCAGTTCTAGAGGGAGATGAGGCTAAAGCCTTATGTAAGAAGAACTTGGTCAAGAACAAAAGGATCACCTTATACATCAAGTGTCTTCCATAAAGACACATAGAGAGATGTTTGATTCCTTAACCAATATATTTTGAAGGGAATAATATAAATCGAAAGAAGTATAGGACCTCCATCACCCTTGAAGAAACCGACTTGGATCAGTTCTAAGAGCCAGAGGGATATGCGGCTAAGGCTAGAGCCAATAGAATCACTGTAGATTCTATTAAAGTTCATCTCTCACATGTCATCCCTAAAGACACCAAAAGGAACTGTTTGATGCTATGACGAAGAAATCAAAGAAGAATAATATATTGTTATAACCACCTTAAATGGCCTCCTAGGATCATGGGATTCACTCATCAAAGGAACGTGTGCCAGAAGGAAGTGATTACCTTCAACATACTCTAGGAAGAGTGCACACAAGAAGAAGCTTGATTCATAATAAGGGAAGAGATGATGGGAGCAACTGAAGGTCAAGCTCTCAAGTGATGAGTAATACGAAGAAATCAATTCTTAAAGAACCTATTATCCATATTATCATTTGGATAATAAATTGTGTTGTTATGAATGAAGAAGATGATGAAGCTAAAACAAGGAGTCTACCCATGAAACAAATAAAGATAAGTGTTCAATTTTGATTTCATGATATTGTTTCGTTATGCATTTGTTTATATTTAGTTGATGTGTTAAGCATGATAGAATGTTTACATTAATGATAGTATAGTACTAATATGCATGTGATGGGTAAGTAGCTCACGGTTCTATACAAATCTCCATTGCTACTTATCTAGAATGAAACTTCTTTGCTGACATATTGGATTAGTGTACAATATCAATGATGTCATGGTAGATATGGAAGGCATCTAGAAAGTTTCCATGATATATGGATGAATGTTGTATTGGATAAAATAGTTGCATGATTATATCTTTATCCATAATAATTTTCCATTATGAATATGCCTTACGAAATGTTTCTAACCATACAACTAATGAATTTGAAATGTAGGAAAAATTGCATACAATTGCCTACAAGAAAAGAAGGATGAGACTTGTTCTAAAGAATAAGTGACGACAGCTCAAGAAATAATCCAAAATGAAGAATAATATGACAAGACTTTAGGAGGACTCAGGAACACTCTAGTTATGTGACACTATTGAGCGACATCATTGATGCAGAGTCTTTGAAATATGAAGAAGTAGCCAAGAAGAAAGGAAAAGAGAGTACTGGTTCAAGAAGAATTATGCATAGGATGCAGTATCGAAAACCTGAAGGGAAGTTCATAGTATCTACCATATGAATCTACAAGATCAAGCATGCAGTATATGGAAACATCATGGGATACAAGGAAATATTCGTAGCATGAGCCCTCTCATAGAAAGAAGGCATAGACTATCAAGAGACATTTGCAGCCACTGGAAGTTAAGACACATGACAGGAAGAATCATGCATTTAAATTAAAGAAGGCCTTGTAGGAGTGCAGAAGGCACCCATGGGATAACACACACATGAGGATTTTGAAGATCACCTAGAGTCATGAAGATCTTAACCTTTTCTACAAGGTTGAAGATGAAATTCTATAGAAGACGACAATTTCACAGATGGGTGCGAGAAGAAATTTTGAAAAGGTTCAAGATAGAGGATATTGGTATCCAGTGACCCTAGATGGATACATAGAATATTAGTAGAAGAGGAAGCTAATTGTCACTCTAGTATGGAATGTTTCAATGCATAGGGTATGAAAGGCAGAGGGAGAATTATGCTCCACTTCAGATGAAGTGACTGTAGAAGATCGTGAGGTTTGACATGATATGGCAGGATGGAAATATTACTGATGGATCTAGGATTTACTAAGAGTAAAGTGCAATCCAACCTTTGCTTCAAGGTTGAAGGCGGAAGACAAGTGATTCTCCTATTATATGTTGATGACCTGTTCTTGACAAGAAAAGAGGAACTCATTAAATATGTAATAAGGAGACTTGCTACCGAGTTTCAGATAAAAGGCTTGTGTATGATGCAATACCTTCTAAGAATATAGGTGTGGAACAATGCAGATGGACTATCCCTTAGGCAAGGGAAGTATGCAGTGGATATCCTGAAGAGGTTTGGGATGATGGAATCCAAGGCCATGGCAACACCCATGGTGTCGAACTTGAAGCTATTGAGTGATGATTCATCAAATTCAGTTGATGCCACAATGCATTGTGAGATGATTAGGTCATTGATGTACCTGATGAATAAAAGACCAAATATTTTATTTGTTGTGAACACGTTGAGCCAGTTCCTAACAGATCTGAGACATGTTCACCTGATTACTGCAAAGAATATTCTAAGGTACCTAAACGGTATAGTTGATTATGGTCTCAAGTATGAGGCTAATCAAAATATTAACCTGGAAGGTTATGTGGATTCTGATTGGCCAAGAAGTGCCATTGATAGGAAGAGTACTTCGAGGTGTTTCTTCAGTATGGGATCATGTGTGATCTCTTTTTCTACCAGGAAGCAATTCTGCGTGGCACTGGGTACATCCAAAGCAGAGTATGTCGCATCTTGCTCACTTGGTTATGAGGCAGTGTGGATGAGGAAGCTACTATATAATTTATTTGGTCTCCAGTTGGATGCTACATGTATATATTGTGACAACCAGAGTTGTGTTAAGTTGTCAGAGAACTTGTTTTTCATGAAAAGTTGAAGCATCTCGATATCAAATATCACTATATCAAGGATGTGGTGTAGAGAGCAGAAGTGAAGCTCTAGTATGTTGTGATGAATGAGCAGATAATTGTTGTGTTGACCAAGCCATTAGCTAGAGTTAAGTTTGAATACTTTAGGGAGAAGCTTGGTGTTCTCCAGATCGGGGTTCCTTCCAAGGGGAAGTGATGGGTCAGTGTGTCCTTATGGAATAGTTGCAGTATGTGTTCCCCACATGGTCAGATGTAAGTGTAGATCCCTTCTGACATGGTTGCAAGATGTGTTTCCCACATGGTCAGAAGTAAGTGCAAAGCCCTTCTGACATGGTTGCCGAATGTGTTCCCCAGATGGTAATATGTAAGTGCAGATCCCTTCTGATATGGTTGCGGGATGTGTTCCCCACATGGTCAAATGTAAGTGTAGAGCCCTTCTAACATGGTTGCGGGATGTGTTCCCCACATGGTCAGATGTAAGTGTAGATCCCTTCTGACATGGTTGTGGTATGTGTTACCCACATGTTCAGATGTAAGTGCAGAGCCCTTTTGGCATGGTTACGGGATGTGTTCCCCACATGGTCAGATGTAAGTGAAAATGCATTCTGATATGGTGGTAAGATGTGTTCCCCACATGGTTAGATGTAAGTGCAGATCCCTTCTGACATCATTGTGGGATGTGTTCACCACATGGTCAGATCTGAGTGCAGAGCCCTTCTGGCATGGTTGCAATATTTGTTCCCCACATGGTCAAATGTAAGTGTGGAGCCTTTCTCACATGGTTGTGGGATGTGATCCTCCTATGGTCAGATATAAGTGTTGTAGAATATGAAGACCTACATGGAAGCTAGGCCTACAACCAACATGAAAAATTGATGGTTCTGTAGAACTTCCTATGATGAGTAGAAGTGAGAGATATCACCATTTGCTCGAGATAGCAAGAGCAGTGTTGATGATGATGAACCAGCTTGATGATGATACATCTTGATGATGATCTAGTTTTGATGATGATCCAAAGACGAAGGCTTGTGCTAATGGACTGTGTTAAGAGAATACCTTCCTAGTTAAGAGGGAGTGCTGATGTATTTATAACTTCATAATGTATTCGCTTGTATATCTTATATTGTATTTCATTGTAACCTGATGTTCCTATTGGGAGAATCATTAATATAATAAAGTCATCTAAAGTCATAGAGTTCAACCCTTTATTGTGATTCAGGGAAATAGTTCCCACAACTGAGGGGTACTAGGGTTATTAGACTCTCCTAGTGAAGTCAGCCCTGGTAAGTAATTGTCAAGTGTAAAAATAGTATAAATAGAGAGTGAGTCTCTCTATTTTAAATACACACTCACTCTGTAATGTGCCCAAAAGTGGTAAGAGATTTTTCCTCCTAAATTATAAATTAAGTCTACAATACCACTACTCTTATGAGAATTTGATCATGAAAGTAAAGCACATTGAAATAAAATCAGCCATTCCATTCCTAATAATAATCATAGCCATTCCATTTATTCATAAGCTCCATATTTATAATAATTATCAAAAGGGCCTTTCAATAATAAATCTAGATTTTCTCCCTTATTAGACTATCTATCATCTTATAAGGATTAAGAAGCAATCTTCCTTAAACAATCCTCCTTAGATTCAAATCATGCATAAGAATACTTTCTACAACATCCTCACCATGAGAACATAAAAATAAATATACCAAAATGACACAAGATAACATCATCAAGGATACCCAAATTGTAACATCCTGAAATGAACTAGAATCGATTCTTAGAAGGAAAGCGAATTCTTTACTCTATATCAAGAAGATTTAGTTATACCCATTGGATTAAGCCCATTTTTATGTTACTTAACCATGAAACATTCTTAATGAATACCAAAGATAACATACATATTCTTATCTCTTTGTTTTTCCCATGTCATCCTCATGTTACACTGCAATCCTCCTAAACCAACTTAAGTCATAAGGTCATTTCATACTACAAACAAGGAATACCAGGAGGTTATTTTCACTACATCCACAAGCCACTTACTTTACAATCAGACTATATAGGAAACATATTCAAGTACATAAAGGTTATGTTCATTTATAATTACCCTTGAGTTCATTTATATTTACCTTGAGTTCTTGTCTTGCAGGATGATTCAACTATTTGTATTGCAAGCACTTCAATAATTCTATACACCCACAATTAGGAAATATTTATCAAGTCATAAGTTATTCAAGAGACATAGTTAACATAGACATGACAGGTACAATATTTTGTTCACATAATAGTATTTGGAATGATACAATACCAGATCAACAAGTTTTAATTAAGCATGAATAAAATCCATGACACTAATCTTGTAGTATTCATCGCTCTTCCAAGCAAAAGAAATAGGAGAAGGGACAAGAATCCCCGAGGCGGTTGTTAACAAAAAAACTGGGTTAGATTGTTACAATTTAATGAATAAAATAAAATAATCTATTTCTGTAGCAATTGAGTGGCATAATCGAATACATAAATACTGTATGGTTCCCTACCATACTTTCATCATATGCATCCTCATTGAGACACCTTCCCTGCACTCACAACATAGCTTTAAAATATTCAACCATTTAAAGAGGAAATATAACAGCCATGAAATATGTCATGAATTTTACTCATTCTAATAATGTAGCTAGTAACTTTAACAACTAGCACTTAAATCTACGTTTTCTAAGTTAAAAGACTGATCCGACTGAAAGCTCGAATTCGACTTTCCTCCCAACCAACTCACTTTATTCGACATGCATTCTTTCAGCCTAGAGTAACCCCCGACCTATCTGACGAACCCGCTAAGGTAAGGAATAATGTTAGAACCCCTCTGAGGTTCCCTAAACATGCTCGACCATGTTCGACCACCCAATAAAAGACATTTTGCTAAATTTTGATTAACTAACATATAAGAGGATAGCATATACACAATAATGCTAGTTTTTATAACTCTTGTAGGTCATACAAGCAATGTAAGTACATCATTTATACCAAATTCAAACCTACTCATGCCATCATTCGGGTGCATCAAAACTTCCTACAATTATTCAGATGTATTTAATCAACTCCCACCATTTTTCAAATGTAGTTACCTTGGTTGGTCCTGTGACTCGGCCCTCAAAAATAACAAAGGATGTATGATATTCCCTCAAGGAACTATAATCTAATACAAAGTTTATAAAGGATAAAATTACTCTTATACTAGGTAAACACATCCATAATGGATGTAGCACATCAACACCCAAAACACATTACTCAATTGCCAAAGTCTTACGAAAGAAGCTCTTACTCATTCGCTCCAGAACAAATTCCAAAATGTTGCATGGTGAATTGCATAAAACAAATTTCTAGATTTGTGACTAGGTATTTAGTGAACATAAGGAAATATGCAACGGGAAATGTGCAGGATCGATACCTTGTGTGGCAATTTTTCCTTCACCAATACTATCAACATACAAAGGGTAATGTACAAAGTGTTTAATCGTCAATAAAAAAAAAAAGCAAGCAAGGTTAGTTATACAGAGCGGTATTCGGCATTTCAAAGAGAAATAGAGGTAAAATACATAGTGGATCTCTCACTCAACCCATGAACATTCCCATCAATCTTTTGGAGGTCCCCAGTATGAAACCGGATCGACTATTACAAGATCAAAATTCTAAGACACACGTAGAGGGTAGCGTATAGCCATACTATCATCTAATCTATCCATGGCTGCTTCCAAGCAATACACAGGGGATTCAAAATATGGCCTAACGATTTCATAATAAGTAACACAGCAACACAAAAGATACAATACTCCATTGTAAAATCCATATAAAGGGAACTTTTACTCATTCGACCTTATGTGATTGCAAACGAATTTTTAAAAGAGTTTCCTTAGGAGGGGAGATGCTTTGCACAACGTAATCTACCATAAAAAAATCAACGACAAAATTATCCAGGTATTTGCACACATTAAGAGGGCTATTCTTCCAAGTGACATAAATAAGGAATCAAACAAAAACAATCAAACTTATGATTGCAAACTGAAGAATTGAAGTCAAATCAAGGGATGAACCCTCCCCCTACTCGAAATTAAACTACCAAAAAAAAAAATAGTGATAGACTTATCTATAGGTTTTGTCAATGTTGAGAAAGCTTTTCTCCATCAAGCATACATGGAACGTTTTTGCAGAGTGACAACTAACGTATCATGCCTTCTCTGGAACTAGATTCGGCTCCTTTCCAAGCCTTCGCCGGTGATCCCTCTGTAAGTTTTGCCAACTTCCCAGAGGTCGTCCCCTTCACTTGCATTTTCACTTCTTTAATAACCTGTATCATTCTAGTTCTTTTCTCTCCCAGCACATGTGGGATCATTATAAGTTAACTTTTTAGTTCAAATCCGATTCCTCTTTAATTATAATTTTGCACAAATTAATATATTTTTGTCTTGGTGCCAAAATCGTTTCCCTTTAAATCTTGATATTACTTAGTGGGACATTCATGCTTTTTCTATGAGACAATGCTCTCACATGCCACCAAAGCACTTAACAAAATATTCTCATTTCTTTTTAAATAATGCCAAATAATGTCCAAACTAATATGATACCCCATATTATAGAAGTGCGATAACAATGAGCTATTATGTTTTTTTTTTTCATTTAATATGGTGGTGCATCAAAATATTAGATGTTTCCCTAAATGTATCACCTTGTGCTATAATTTTTCTTTTAATATATATGTAGCAGGTCATAGCAGTTAATGCGTAATAGTCGTATGAGATATTAGCCTTCACATTCCAGCGTATATTCCCATAATGAGGTGTAAATGAGGAATCAAAGTTCCCTTTGAAGATTAAACATGTATCCTAGAATTTAATTATCCTTTTTAACTATACATAAGGCATTAGGACCGTATCAAGGTTAACATAATAGGTATTAGATATCACTTTTCACTTTATTATAAAGCATTTCTTTTTCTTAAATTTATTCTAACCTTTAATTTTATTATCTTTTCCTTTATATTGAGGGTTAATATAAAAGGTCTTATAACTTTAACTTTTCCATTTTGATTATATTAACTTTTCTCTTTTGCTCTATAATTACATGTAAGTGCCTAGTTTCTTTATCCTTTGATACAGTTAGAGTACAATATCCACCTACCTAGCATAGTGGAATCGGTATCGTGAAAATTAATAAAGGAGATAACCCACCATACTTCAACAATTGCATGTTCCCACGTTCCCTTAATAAGTAAAGCATTGATTCCAATTTATGAACAACGGGCTATCGTGTTTGTAAGTAAACACTACTCACTTTTTCCTTAGCACTGATAAGAAATCTGATGACCCATAGTGATCATTGATAGAGTTGCTAGGGTATATTTTCATGAATTCCCCTTTCCCCTACTGGATTCGTCACCAATTGTCATTTTTAGTCATTCGAAGCTTTCAATCTTTAACCCTATCAATTACATCTACAATTTGACAGAGTTTTAAAGTCGGTACTTACAGTGATTTTTACTTACACTGTGAGTTTGGGTCGAGGTGGTGAGGAATGTTACACACTCAACTGGAGTGCATGAGTGAGAGAAGAGGAGCTCACACAAGTGAGAGAGAGAACATATTTCTATATTTGGGTTTTACTTTTGCTATTGGTGCTCATTCTATCTCTCAAAAAGTTGCGGGGTTTTCTCCTTTATGGTTTCCTCAAGGAAAACTCTTTGTGTCTCTTGTCTCTTTTGATTATTGCTATGCATGTTATTCTCTTAGATAAGATCCTAGATCATACTACTTAAATGATAAAAATATAACAAAGTTGGGGATAGGTATCATAAAAAAAACTACTTTTTTGTTCGTATTTTCGACACAATGTCATCACCATGTTTTTTTAGGTGTTTCTTGTTTTCGGGGTAGAGAGGCCCATCAAAAGTATGTCGAGTGGGTACTTGTTGGATTTGGAATTTAATTCTATATCCAATGAGCTCTCTCGATTGAAATTTGAGCAAAAACACAGGGAGATATGTCGAAAATATGAACAAAATAGTAGTTTTTTCTTTTCTTCCTCGAAAATTAATAAATATTATTTTAGTATTTTAACTATTTTTTTATTAGTTTTTCGTAGGATGCCCATTTTGAGTTGAAATTTCCTCTAATTGAGAATCACAAGAACAATGAATAAATCATAGAAGACAAATAAAACCTATGACAAATCTATATTTCACATCAACTTACTATAATAATAGGGTCCACACTACTTGGATTTCCATTCCTTTGAATTTTATGTGGAACTTTGATAAGGTAGCATATATTTTTCCACTCTTTTAATTTATCTTTAATCGAATCATTTTTTTCAATGGTCCAAGACAACAAAAACTAAATGTCATAGGAATGATTCACCCCTCTTCTTTACCAAAAACAAATCTGTGATAGATATGGATAGTCTTAGATATTACATGGTATTTGGTGAGTGTTCCCCTCTCCTTCACCCAAAATAGGTATGATACATATAATTGGTCTTATGTGTGTCCCTCTCCTTCACCAAAAAAAAATTATCATATTTATGGTTGATCATAGACCTTACGTGGTTGATGGTGAGTGAACCATGATCTCACAATTGAAGGAACATAGGATCTCACAATTGGAGGAACATATAGCAATCAAAGGAACATGGATATAAAGGAGAAAAATGATATATGTGATCCCAAAATTGAAGGGATAGAGTAGAACCTTATAGATAATTGAGAAAACAAGTAGGTTTGAGAGGAAGAGATCAAGAGCCAAAAATTAGGTTTGAGAGGAAGAAATGGAGAGCCAAAAATTGGGTTTGAGAGGGAGAGAAGGAGAGTCAAAATCTAGGATGGGAGGAAAATGTGGTAATGAAGGATTTATTTTTAGGGTTTTATGTTAAATAAAAATAGGTTTAGAGGTAAAACCCTCGAACTTTTAGGTTTTGGTTTTTATTTTAATATTTTACCCAAGTTTTTTGGAATAAAAGTCCATTTTTACCCTTAATATGAGTTCAAAACATCTCTTACAAACATTCCAAACTACAACACTTCAACTCTTCACACACTCATACACCATATATTACAATTGATCCTCCTCCACCTATATTATATAGGCTAGAGGAATAGGAGAACATACGCCATCACTAATGTAGGATAAACTCATTTTATAAGTTATTGTAATCTTATTTTGTAAAATTTTTAATATTATTGTTGACCACTATACTTATAAATCATCACAATTCATTGTGAATCTCTATGATTTCATTTTTTTGTTTTGTCCTTATAATGTTCATGAACTTTGAAAGGTTGGGATTAAAAAAAAGGTAAGATAACTAAATGGTTCAAATCCATTAAATTAATATACTAGGGTTATTAGTAAGTGATGAATCTTTGAATTTACATCTTCAAATGAATTTTTTTGAGAAAATTGGGATATGAAGCCACACTCAAATTCTCAAAAACTTATTTATAGAAACCATTCCCAAATATAATACAAACACAACCAACAAGACCATTATCAGAATATGAAAATTTCTCTATAAAAATATAACAATAATAATATGGATATAGTTAGTGATACTTGTATGTTTTTCTATTTTATTTTTTTATGTTCAATATTTATAAATATTAAATCACATTTCCACTAATGGTGCAATTGCTAGCACTCAAACTTTTAAAGAAATAACTTCTAAACTTTGAGTATCTGAAAAAATATATTTCAATATTATAAGATGAATTGATATCAAAGTACACTTAATTTCTCAAAACCTTACTAATTATTAAAAAAAATCCAAAACAAAATTCAAACACGGAAAAAAAACTAAAAACTAAAAATAAAAAATGAAACCACGAAAAATAAAGATACTTAATGATTATTGTGTAAGTGATATTTTTCTTAGGTTTAAAATTTATAAATATTAACTCACATATACTAGAATATATATTTACTACAACTTTCCAAAAAAGAAATTCCAAACTTCAACTTTGTGCAATAAGCCATATTTCAACTTTGTGTAACCTGCCATTTCATTGTTATACGATGACCTAGACTATCAATATTAATTTGTAATGAAATTCTAATATAAAATATTAACTTATATTAAAATGTTTAATAAGTTCCCTAGATGTTGGTGTCAATATGAAGACCATGGCCATGGGTCTGGTGACGAGGCACACAACTGTGCCTCCCCATTACCTTCCTGGCATCACACTCTCATAATAATATTGCATTCTCCCTCATGGATGTGTGCATTAAACATTGCACACGACATGGATATCTCACAGCTGCAGGATTGTACAGGGTTGTAACCTTATAGCTATCTCATCTTAATGAGTTATCTCATTCCATGATCCTCTGCACCAAATGCTCAAGGAAATTGATTCTTTGTCAACCTGTTCATTTTCTCCTTGCACCTTGTCCATTGACCTCTTCCTATCCTGCTACCGCTCTACCTCCAGATTCCCTAGTATCTGTGTGTTTATCATCCATGTCACGACTCCAGAGAGGAACTCCTCATTCATACCGTGATGGGATAGGAATCCACATTCATCCTCCTATTCCTTTCGATGATCCATCCAGTAGCGAGGGATTTGGTGTTGAAATTACAAACTCTCTTTGCACCATGATTGATGACTTGGAGGATGAACTCTCATGCTCCCTCATAGCTGCAGGCCGAACCCCTGAATGTCACATAAATTATTGGGTTTTCAATAACCTCTTGGTTTGTATTTTTCTCTGATACTCAACACAGCACCTACCTGATGTTGTCCCTTTGCCACCCCCACTACTTGCAATTTACCTAGCTCCTTCTGACCTCCCTGCATCCACTCTTGCACCCACCCCCCTCCCCAACAGTTCCTATGGACTGTGAACCCTCCCCCCTCACTCTGCAGAGCTATATGAAGACCATCTTAGCCAGAAAATGCACCTTCAGTGTGGCTTCTCAGATGAAAATTGAGCCCCTCTCGATTAATACTCCTCCTTATAGCAAGAATGAAGTTGACAACAACAGTGAAGAAGACACTTCTAGCAGTGAGGAAGCATTTGATGACAAGGATGAACTAGGAGAGCTAAGCTCCTTAGGATTCAAGACTCCTATCATTGAGGAGTCATATTTCAAACCTTAACTAGGTTTCTTGTTTTCAAGTCTATCTTTTTGTTATGTCTCAAGGATTTTGGAATTTCCATGTCACAACTTTGAGACCGATGAACATGTTTTTTTGTAAAAAAGTTAAATATCTTCCTTTTTGGATCCTTTTTCCCTAATTGAGGGAGGATTTGGTAGAATTTTTTGGTTTGTCTTATACTATTGGGCAGACTGAATGTCTACACCTTCTTGTTCCTTCCAAAAGGACATATTCTATGCTTTGTAACACTTTTTGTACAATTACTATTTTTCTTCAATACAATAGGTCATAGACTTACAAAAAAAAATGTTTAATAAGTTTTCAAAACCTAATAACATATTATATAAAAATTAATGAAAAATATCAATTTTAAGATATACATGTCTATAAAATATTATCTAATTTTTACTTTAATATACAAAATTTTAAAGTAAAATTATTATTTTTCATAATACCTAATTAAAAATTCACACTATAAAAATAATAACATGATATAATCATATAAATAAAATATTATACCATATATTAACACTATCAAAAAAATATTAATAAAATGTTAAAAATATTTCAATTATTATTATCATTATTATTTATATTTTAATGATGATGTAAAAGGTTATTAATGTCCACTAAAACCAAATTTGATGCATCAATAGTTAAAAGGGATAAGGAATTACATAGTTTACATTATAATTATAACTTTATGCTAAAAAAATATTTAAGAGACGCATTCTTAGATCACCATATTTTGTTGAGTTGGAAGGTTGAGAAGGTCGATAATGTAACACATATTTTGAAATTGAAATCTATTTTTTGTGCGTATGACATTTCAAAGAATTTTTTTCATATAAAACCCCTTTAATGTCTTTCGTTTAACCCACAATGTTTTAGGAATTGTCCTATGCCTTGTTCACAATGGAGCTCATTAAGAATTTGTTTTTATTTTAGCAATGCTTGTTTTCATCTATAGGATAGATAAAATATACATATACTTTTCATTTTCAAAATTATGGTTGATGACCTCTTTATAGTATATTAATTTTGTTCTATCTTCTTATTTCCTTTATATTACTATAATTTATCTTTATTTATAGATGTAATAATGTTTTTAATGTTATTGTTATATAGTAAAGAGACATCTTCCTTGATTACACAATGATTTATCTAAAACTTAGCATCTTTAGGTCAACTCCATTTGAGTCGCAAGTGGTTTTGACAGGAGCTTAAAGCAATTTTAGAAGCTTATTGTCTTATGTTGTTTATCCTCTTCTTGTACATTATGTACGTAGTTACAACTATGAGGAGGATATGATAGGATGTACTAACTTTATTTTTGATATTAGATGTTATGAAAAATGTTTATTTGATCTATATTTCTTCAAATATATCTAGAGATGTTGCAGCCCCAAACTTCACAACACGTGAGTGACAAGGGTTTCGAAGAGTAATTTATGTTTATCCAAAAGCTAAAGGTTCATTGATTGTCAACTCTTTAAGTCCAAAATAACATTTCCACTCTTCATCCATCATTTTTTCAAATTTGTAGTTCAAGTTAAACTCTATTGTTGTCATACACAAGTATAGATCTATGTTAACTATATCTTAACTACAGCTCTACCAAGGGCCTACACGGATGAAGTTCTCTTGAGGTGCAAACCCTTTTTAATTTACAAAAATGTCTAATAAGTATTTCTACTTGGGAGGGAAATGACCAACTTTCTTAAGTAATTTCAAAATAGGGTAAATATGAGTAGAATAATGAAGTGAGTAACATTAATAATCATATAATCAAATATTTTTCCAAAAATGGCTTTACTTGTATTTCTTTAAAACTAATAATGAACATTAAGAGTAGTTAATGAGTAAAATAATCCATATAAAATTTAAAATCTAGATTTCCAAATAAATTGGAATTTGAAAAACATTTCAACCTTTGGACAACTTGAAAAATATGTTAGAAACCTTGAAAAAAGTTCTAAAGCATCATTCAACTCAAATTATTTCTAAGCTTGGCCAAAGTTCCAGTACAACCTTATCACACCATCATTCAACTGAAAAGGAATTCTTAACTTTTCAAATATGTTCCCCTTTGGTAATGATTTATTATTATAACATACTTTTTAATAATTTTAATATAACAAATTTGTTCATAATTAAATAATAGCTTTTAAATCTTGCATAACTTTTAACTAAAACTAATGCTTTATTATTATAACATTCTATTTTAATGATTTTAATATAACAATTTTGTTCATAATTAAATAATAGCTTTAAAATTTTGCATAACTTTTAACTAATTTTGTAATCATATGTTAACTTTTTTCAAATAATTCTACCTAAATTAATTAAAAAAACTAGTTATAATAATGTTAGAGTTGGAAAGATTCTATAGTTGATAAAAGAAAACATCATAATTATGTTATTTTATATAACATACTTATCTTATACTCGAATTATTATTGTACAAGAATAATCAATATTATTAAAAAAGATTATTAAGGAAAAAAGACTTCAAAAAGGCAAGCCACTTCAACATTAACGTTATAAGATGAGCCACAACGCAGTTATTTTATATGAAACTTTTGATATAAGTGGAATCCAATTCATTCGAGGCAACAATTAAGATTAATTTAAATCTCAGGTTATCCATTGTGCCAAACTTTTCATTGCGAGGGAAATAGTACTGTGAAATTTTACCGCTGGGAGGAGATGACAAGAAAGAGCTATTAAAGTCTTCTCAATGCATTTGCCTTATTATTTGTTTGAATTTGTATCTCTAGCATGTGGAGCGCTTCTTGCTTCTCGCTTCCCTTTGTACGTGGTGGGTGAGATTTCTTCTCTTTGTGTTCTAGGTTCTAGTTTTTCTATGTGTTGATGATTTGGTTTTGATGATGATCCAACTTGATGATGATACGATTTTGATGATGATATAGAGAATAAGACTTGTGTAAATGAACTGTGTCAAGAGAATACCTTCATAGTTAAGAGGGAGTGTTGATGTATTTGTAACTTCAGAATGTATTCACTTGTATATCTTATATTTTATTCCATTGTACCCCGATGTTCCTATCGATAGAATCATTAATATAATAAAGTCATGTAAATTCATAGAGGTTAACCCTCCATTGTAATTTGAGAAATTGTCCCCACAATTGAGGGGTACTAGTGATATTAGACTCTCCTATTGAAGTCGGCACTCGTAAGTAATTGTCAAGTGGAAAACTAGTATAAATAGAGAGTGAGTCTCTCTATTTGAAACACGCTCACCCAACTGGAGCGCATGAGTGAGAGAAGAGGAGCTCACACAAGAGACATAGAGAATAGCTGTCGGAGATCATATTTATGTCTTTGGGTTTTACTTTTTCTATTGGTGCTCTTTCTTTCTTTGAGGAAGTTGTGGGGTTTTCTCCTGTATTTTTTCCCCAATGAAAAATCTTTGTGTCTCTTGTCTCTTGTGATTATTGTTGTGCATGTTATTCTCTTATATAAGATTCTAGATCATATTTCGTAAATGATAAAAATATAACAAATTTGGGGATAGGTATCACAGAAAAAACTACTTTTTTTGTTCGTACATTTGATATAATGTCATCATCATGTTTTTTAGGTATTTCTTGTTTTTTGGGTAGCAAGGATCGTCAAAAGTATGCTGAATGGGTACTTGTTGGATGCAGAATTTAATTATGCATCCAACGATCTCTCCAAATCAAAATTTGAGTAAAAACACAAGGAGATATGTCGAAAATACGAACAAAAATTAGTTTTTTCTTTTCTTCCTCGAAAATTAATAAATGTTATTTTATTATTTTAACTATTATTTTATTAATTTTATGTAGGAGGCCCATTTTGAGTTGAAATTTCCTCTAATGGGAAAGCATAAGAACAATCTCTAAATCATAGAAGACAAATATACCCTATGACGAAACTAGATTTCACATCAACTTACTATAACGACAGGGTCCACACTGCTTGGATTTCCATTCCTTTGCATTTTATGTGAAACTTTGATGAGGTAGCACATATTTATACACTCTTGTAATTTCTGTTTAATGGAATCATTTTTTTGAATGGGCCAAAACCACTTATACTATGAAATGAGAACTCGACACAGTTCTCATTTTTCTCTCTCCTAATTTTAGTAGCTATTATTACCTTCATTTCAAAAAGGGATGATACTAGTATCACACATTTTCATTTTGAGGCATTTTTTGGGCAATTGAATAATCTTTGTCGTAAAATATTTTTAATTTCTATTTTCAAGTGCTTTTTAAGAAATTTAACAAAATATCATACATTTAGAAGCAAGTTATAATGAAAAACATACACATTTTGCACTTTTTTATTTAAAATAAGACATTTTTATGAATAAAACAAGACAATTTTATTGACAAAATTGTAAAAATTTGGAGAAACTAAATACACTTAAAGCCATATTTAAGGGATTTACAGATATTTTTTTTATGAAAATGATACATTTTTATATTATTTTCCAAAAAGTGACCATTCACATAAATTGAAGAAAAACTATACCATATATATGTAAATAACATATTAAAAACATTATATATAGAAATTTTATTTCTAAAAAAATGTCTGAAAGTCAAAACATTAGCAATATATCTTATCAAAAAGTTGTCAAAGTTAACATTTTCTTCAAGACATGAAACTATCCTGCAATATCATGCATGCAAAATTCTTCATCCAATTGCTTCCCATAGATATTTTAAAATTGCTTCCCATTACTCGAAGTGGAAACGAGACTTTAAACTCAAATAATAATAAAATGAGATGTAAAGAGTGGCAAACATGGTGTGGACATTTTTCAAAATCATTGCCACCACCACAACCTGTAAAAAAAATCTCCTACGGAAAAAATTTCGGATGAGTGAGCCTTTGAGTTCATGATAAGAGAACAATTTAATTATTTTTAAAAGAAATCCTTATATTAACATGGTCAAAATCAGAAGTGAATAGCCATATAACTCATAAGTAATCAACCAAATGTACAGAAATCATTATCCGCAATTTGAACAAAATCACATATGTGGAAACGTAAACAATGATTATGCTAGCACCTCATTCAAATTTTGCCAAAATTATATATTTACCCACAGGACTTCAGAGTTTGGAAAAATCAAAATGTAAGCATCATTGCTTTTTGTAAACATAAACTATGTTACCGAGTAAGGACAACCCTTTCAAAATCCAAATACCACCTACAACTTAATCTCGGTCTCAAAACTACAAATAGACAGATGCTTCTTCTTGGAAGCTTTTTAATCCATTTTAAATAAAGCGGACATTGTAAAATTTTGGCCTAGCCTTCTAAACCCTGCTCTTTATTTTAGCCTTGTAACTTAAAAAGCCGAGAAAAGGTAACACCCAGATAGAAAAATTGAAAATTGAAAAAGCTTTGAGATTTCAACCAAAAAACAAGCATATGCAAAAGAAAAGAAAAGATAAAACTGAAGCAAATATCCCAACATATTATCGGTTGGAAATCAAGAAGGGAAGAGGAGGGAGCGGTCTTCCCTAACTTTTGATAGGCAACAAGGTTCAAAGTGCAACCATGGTCAGGCAGTAAGCCATCCGGAATAGACAAAAATCGAATTCTTCGTCTTGGCTGCTCCAACTCCGGATAATCACAGATCCCAGCATATTATCGATTGGCCATCAAGAAGGAGGAGGGAGCGGAGCTCTGCTCCCTTGGCTGCCAAAGAGCCTCCCTTACTGGTGGTGCAATTCTCAGAATCGTGCCACCAGTGAGGGTGGATCTTTGGTGGCCAAGGGAGTGGAGCTCCGCTCCCTCCTGCCTCTTCCCTAACTTTTGACAGGAAACAAGGTTGGAAGTGCAACCATGGTCGGGAAGTAAGCCATCCAGAATAGAAAGAAATCGAATTCTTCATCCTAGGTGCTCCAACTCCGGATAATCACAGATCCCTACATATTATCGGTTAGCCATCAAGAAAGAAGGGAAGAGGGAGCAGAATTCTACTTCCTCCTCCCTCTTCCCTAACTTTGACGGGCAACAAGATTGGAAGTGCAACCATGGTCGGGCAGTAAGCCATCTGGAATAGACAGAAATAGAATTCTTCGTCTTAGCTGCTCCAACTGTGGATAATCACATATCCGAACATATTATTGGTTGGCCATTAAGAAGGAAAGAGGGAGCCAAGGGAGTGGAGCTCCACTCCCTCTTCCCTAAATTTTGACGGGAAACAAGGTTGGAAGTGCAACCATGGTCAGGTAGTAAACCATCCAGAATAGACAGAAATCGAATTCTTCATCCTCGCTACTCCAACTCCGGATAATCACTGGAAACATGAGATTTAGCGTATTTTGAAGCTTTGATATTCAGCGTATTTTGAAGCTTCCATCATGCGTTTGTGTATCAGTCAGTATTGACTAAAGTAACAAGTAGGTGCTGGTACAATGACGCCGTGAAAAACATGTTTCCCCTCTGGATTAAAGATATCCCTATTGATTAATTAATGTTGCCGGACTTTATTCATTTCCCTTCCGTAAATCAACTACCAGAGTTTACTTTCTGCAGTGGATTTTGTATGTTGTATGAGTTCTATATAGACTCTCATTCATAGCTTTGGATATTATTATTTTGGCTTAAGATTTTATATACTAATCTTTATTGCTTTTGCAATAAGACCACTAAATTAGTTATCAAAGACTTCAAAGAAACTTATTCTATTAATAGAATTAAACTTACTCTAATAAAAATTTCTAACTAATTATTTTCAAATTCGAGGTGTACCTGATATCAAAATTCAAGTCAATGTCAGAAATTTATCAAATTGTAATATATATTGCAATATAATCCGTTTCGAGTTATTGTCTTATCTTAAATCAATTTTATAAAACAAGTAGATCTTCCTTTATTTTAAGATTATTTATAAGCTTAAATATGTACAATAAAATAAGCGTAGAGAACGATATCAAACCAAAGGTATATTCCAATATATCCCATTTTGAGTTTGAATTATTGGCATAACTTAGACAAATTTTAAACGGCTTTACTTTAAGTTTACTATTTTCAAACTTAAATATTTACCATTTATATTTTAAAATTTAATTTAAATACGTACAATAAGATAAACTTATAGAAACAAATCAAAGACTGAATCTCTCACCTTATTTTCTCATAAAAAATTAGAAAGTGTTAGAAACATTTGTTATATTTTAGTATATTATATTATATTTTGTTGTTTTATTTATTATATTATATTTATTTTGTTGTTTTATATGTGAATGGTTTTATAGAAGGGTATAAAACTTTAAACTATTCATTATTTTTATGTAATTAAATAAAATATGTAAAGGTGCGAGACAAATGAAACTAATAATGCATCATCACATGGTAAAAGACTATTAAAAAAATTAATATTGAAAGACACTTATTTCAGTGTGTACTTAAATATAATGAAAGCATCGGTTAACACTACCTAAAGAAATCTTAGGGAACTCTAGATGGTTCTCTAACTTTTCATAGGATGGAAGAGTAAGTGAACGCATTAGATCTGTGTTTGTATGAGGGAAAAGCATACATTGGTCCAAAGTTAAGGGAAGCAAGTAACGTTTTCTCTTAGGTTATGATTATTGTTAGTATATAAGGTCATGTAATGAATTGAATAATAATTTCATTCACAACATTATATAATGGATAAAGTATCTTAATAAATTTTGCAACATGAATATGACGTTATTAAATAATGGATTAGTATAACAAGGTATTGTGATTTATATAATGAGTGGATTCATGAATGTACATTATGAAATTACATTGCATTATGTCATTTTTTTAATATAATGTTGTTGGGGGATTTATGGGGTTAGGGGGCAGTGTTTTAAATTTTGTAAATGTAGTGTTGTTGGGGGGTTTATGGGGTTAGGAGCAAGGGGTTGTTTAAATTTTTTTTTAATGTAATGTAATGGGGGGTTAGGGGGTTAGGGGTTTAATTTTTTATTATTATTATATCGAGTCATTCATCTGCAAAAAATATAGATTTTGATGTGGGGTGAGAATACATGGATGAGTTTGAATAATTTCACATGAAACATTTTAGATGTATTTTACTAGTATGATGTTTGTAATTGAAACTCTAAAGGAGTTTTTGATCATTTATATGAATAATTTGTTCTTGTAGACGCTAATATATGATTTCATTATGAATCACAGAATAATTTGTTTTATTTTAAATGCTCAGCGTGATTAAATTATTTATGAAATATTTGTTTTTGTTTAATATACAAGTTTTTAAAAAGTTATAATTTATCTCTTGAAGAAAAAGATCTTTTTCCAATTTAGGGGTTGATTTCAAAGTTTTTGTAAACAATAGTATCTCATGTTTAGGCCATGGCTCTATTTTTTACCGTGGAAAAAAAAATGTGTATACTAGTATCAACACTTTTCTATTTGGGGGGTGTTTTTTTATGCAAAAATCATCGTTTTTATGGATACAGTTCTCGTTCTTAGTATAAATTTATCGTTTCATAGTATAAGTGGTTCCAAGACCACAAACGCTAAAGGGAATAGGAATGATTTACCCCTCTTCTTTACCAAACAAAAATCTATGATACATATGGATAATCTTAGATATTACATGGTATTTGGTGAGTGTTCCCCTCTCCTTCACCCAAAAATGATATGATACATATAATTGGTCTTAAGTGTGTTCCTCTCCTTTACCAAAAAAAATTATTCATATTTATGGTTGGTCATAGACCTTACGTGGCTGCTGGTGAGTGAACCATGATCTCACAATTGAAGGAACATAGGAACTCACAATTGGAGGAACATGTAGCAATCAAAGGAACATGTATATAAAGGAGAACAATGATATATATGATCTCACAATTGAAGGGATATACTAGAACCATATAGAGAAAGGAGAAAACAAGTAACACAATTGAAGGGATATACCATAACCATATAGACAAAGGAGAAAACAAGTAACACAATTGAAGGGATATAACAGAACCATATAGAGAAAGGAGAAAACAAGTAGGTTTGAGAGGAAGAAATCAAGAGCCAAAAATTAGGTTTGAGAGGGAGAAATGGAGAGAAAAAAATTAGGTTTTAGAGGGAGAGAAGGAGAGAAAAAAAATTAGTCTCGGGAGGGAGAGAAGGAGAGCCAAAATCAAGGATGGGAAGAAAATGTGGTAATGAAGGATTCAGTTTTAGGTTTTTATGTTGAAGAAAAATAGGTTTAGACGTAAAACCCTAGAGCTTTTAGGTTTTATTTTTTCTTTTAATATTTTACCGAATTTTTTTGGAATAAAAGTCCATTTTTACCCTCAATATGAGTTTAAAACATCTCGTACAAACATTCCAAACTACAACACTTCAACTCTTCACACACTCATACACCATACATTACTAGATCCTCCTCCCACTATATTATATGGGCTAAAGGAATAGGAGAACATATGCCATCACTAATGTAGGATAAACTCATTTTATAAGTTATTATAATCTTATTTTGTAAAAATTTTATTATTATTGTAGACTACTATACTTATAAATCATCACAATTCATTGTGAAGCTCTGTGATTCCATGTTTTTGTTTTTTTCTTATAGTGTTCTTGAATTTTGAAAGGTTGGGATTAAAAAAAAGGTAAGACAACTAAATGGTTTGAATCCATTAAATTAATATACTAGGGTTATTATTAAGTAATGAATATATGAAGCTGCATCTTCAAATGAATGTTTTGACAAAATTGGGAGATGAAACGACACTCAATTTCTCAAAACCTTAATTATAGGAAACAATCCCAAATAGGATACAAACACAACCAACAAAATCGTTATGAGAATATGAAAATTTCTCTATAAAACTATAACAATAATAATATGGATATACTTAGTAATACTTGTATGCTTTTCTATTTTATTTTTTTATGTTCAATATTTATAAATATTAAATCACATTTGCACCATTAGTGCAAATGTGTGCACTCAAACTTTTCAAGAAATAACTTCTAAGCTTTGATTTTCTGAAAAAATCCATTTCAATATTATAAGATGAATTGAGATCAAACTACACTTAATTGCTCAAATACTTACTAATTATTAAAAAGAAATCCCACAAAGAATTCAAACACAGAAGAAAAAAAATAAAAATGAAACCATGAAAAATAAAGATACTTAATTATTATTGTGTAAGTGATCTTTTTCTTAGGTTGAAAATTTATAAATCTTAAATCACAATACTAGATGACATATTTACTACAACTTTCCGAAAAAGAAATTCCAAACTTCAACTTTGTGCAATAAGCCATATTTTAACTTTGTGTAACAAGGCATTTCATTGTTATACGATGACCTAGACTATCAATATTAATTTGTAATGAAATTATAATATAAAATATTAACTTATATTAAAATGTTTAATAATTTCCCCGGATGTTGCTTTCCGCATGAAGTCCATGGTCACTGGTCCACGTGATGAGGCACACAACTGTGCCTCCGCGTTACATGCATGATGTCACCCTCTCATCACCATGCTACATTCTCCCTCATGGCTGCACGCATTAAACATTGCATGGGACGTCGATATCTCATAGCTACGGGATTCTACAGGGTTGTCACCTTATGGATGGATCATCTTAATCAATTGTCTCGTTCAATGGGCCTCTCCACCAAATTCTCAAGGAAATTGCTTCTTCGTCACCCTGTCCATTTTATCCTTGCACCTTGTCGATTGCACTCTTCCTATTTTGCTACCTCTCTACCTCCAACTTCTCTTGTAATGCCCCCCAAGTACAAACTATGTTTTTTTTTAATTTTTTAAATGCTGACTGTTTATGATAAATAAATTGTGGCTGATATAAAATATGCCAAAATTTCGAGGAAGACTATGTAATAAATTAACCTTGGGGTTAATGAAAGTGAATAAAATACATTTAATGATCCAAACGAATAAGGTGGAAGCAGCCAGGTTAAAAGAGGAAACCTGCAAGAGATAGTATAGGACAGAGGCTGGCTAACTTCATGGGACTGGAATGAAGTAAGTGTTAGGAGTGTAGAATTAGCACAGACACATCCCATGAAATAGGGGATACCATTAAGCCCTTGGAATTCCGGTGAGGAAGGGGAGAGGGATAATGGGGAAATACCTAGGCAAAACAAAACAAAAAAAGGATCTAAGAAAAATTGAACACAAAAAGGAGCATATGGTGTAGGCAGGATGCTGTCGAGTATGTGGGAAAAGGACTCTTACTGTGAGAGTGCCTACTGTTGGGAATGATGGCCTATTGATAGACTAAAAAGTTGAAGCTGAAGTTAGCAGTCCTTACTGTTGTCTTTCAAGGTTTGGCTCGGGGGTGACTAGAAGGAAAAGGAGCTGATCCTAGTCTACGGTTGGGTGGAACGTGGTTGCTTCCACCGTAGTTCGGTACCTCTAATTTATAGGTTTTCTAAGTATGAGTTTGTTTATTCATTATGTATGATGTAACCTGAATTGTTTCTCTTAGATTATTTCGTTTCTAGTGTGTGAAATTTCATGGGCATAAGCTGCAAGTAAATATTTATCTTTTCATTCAGATGCTCTATGGATAACAAGTAGATTTTTATATAATCATGCTTGATCCTGTAGATAGCAATCCTATTCCTTCTACACTTTGGCATTGTTATCAGGATAATTCGTTTTTATGCAACATTTTAATTTAATGCACAAAGTATGAAAGAGCTTAATTCTAGTTCTTACACATAAATGTATCAGATCCAATTTGATTTTCTATGTATGACCTTGTGGTTTTCCTATGATATTGTAATCACTGTTTGTTTTATTGCTGCTATGGAGTACATGTAGATCTATAAAAGATATGGCTACTAACACTTTCAATTTATTTATAGTTATAGAACAAAACTTTATAATCTGAAAATGATATATCTACCTCTGTGTTGATTGTATTTGTGGGTAATATGCATGGTTCTAGATCTGAAGACATCATAGGATTTCAACGTTTCCTCTTTATTATTATCTTTATGGCTCGTGTAAGTAGTTTTGAAAAGGAAACTTTATAACCTATGTTGAGTGTTCAGAAAGGAGACTCAACACCAAAACGTGATGAACCAGGCTCTACCATTTTTTATAGCCAACCTTGTTCTCATTTTGTAACCCTAACATTTCCTACCTTGCTGGAATTGTTGGCCTTAAATTAATTAATCCATGTAGCCATAGAATTTATGGCACGTTGTGGGGTTTGTTCCTGAGAGTAAAACTGTCAAACGTAGTGTAAATTATGTTATGCAGAAGCGAAGCAAAGTTTTCGAGAAAGTATTATGACAGTACCCTCATCGAATTCACGAGGAGCTATCCCTACCCGACCTGGTAGAGTAAGGTGTTATCGGACCTGGGAGGGGTAAATTGCAAAAATCTACTTTTATATGCAAACCTTTAATATTTCCTTGCTAATCAAATAGAGCATGCGACCAAATAAAAAGAGTTTCAGTTCAAACTTTTAATCTTTTTAAATTATAGAAAGGCTTATAACTTCAGTTTACATAGCAGGGTCGTCGTTTTCACACCCAACGTTTCAACTTAAAGAAAATAAAAAAAGAGAAGTCTATTATAGACCCTTAAGGAGCCAAAAAGTCAAAATTAATTACATATAGGAAATCGTGAAATACTGTAGTTACAAGTCAAAAGAAACTTGCCACACTGTGGCCTTCAAGCTACTACTCCTATCAGAGTTCATGTTAAACTGCTGGCCAATCATATTTTGGAACCTCCGTTCCCTACACTAGTGCCAACTTGAAAATCCTTCTTAACTTTGCAAAGCCCCACAACCAATAGAGTTTCAACTGAAGGTTGGTAAAAATTGCTTACCCGAAGAAGACCCTTGCACTCGACCGACAGACCACACACTTGGACATGTGACCAAGTGACAAGGGTTACTATCCTTTGTGGGAAGAGAATCTTGAAAACCCCAACAGAAAAGAAATTAAACAGCCAAAGTATAGAATGCTTACATATATGTTGCAAATAGCCGATTTGGGCGTAGATTACCAGCCTCACCGGGCATGAAGGGACTCACTACAGGTAGGGTAAGGGAAGTTTCATGACGTGGGTTCCTCCCATGAACTAAACTCTGAACCCTTGCTAGTTCCTACTTGAAAGAGACCAAGAACCAACTTACCAAACCCTGTTTGTGCCACTGAACCGATGGAGCCTTCAATATGACTCTTTACTGACCCAAAGGGTGCGAGTACAAAAGCTTTAAAGCTCATATTAATGATGAATGAACGGCCGGAGCTTCTAGAAGTTGACAACTCAACCAAACCCACGTGACTATGGGGACCACCACAACCCACACTAGGCATGTAAGTACTCCACGATGGTAGTTGCGAGGTCAACCAAGAACACATAGAACACCCTGTTATTGCCCTCATCTTCATTAAGTGGAGTCCGGGTTGGCTGTGACCTGTGGCAAATGAAAACCTAATCGAAAACCTTAATTGAAGTTGGAAATCGATCTTAGCACCATAGGTTAGAATTTATACCCTCTGTAGACTTTGGTTAAGCCCAAGACCTTTCGAGCCCCTTCTTTAGATGAAAGTCATCCTGCATGAAAATTTCCAATATTTTTAGAGCTTGCAATTTAAATCAAGAAAATTTATGTTTATGTCTAGGTAGAAAATGAGATTGTTTTCTAAGCTTTTTAAGTAGGGAGTATGGTGTTTTACCTAGGCACACCTTTTTCGAAGCTTCTTGCACCTGCCAAAGGAAGAGGATGGTTATCCGAAGCCAAGTAAGCAATTTTTATCAATCATGAGGTCTATTATGCCGACAATATGACCCTCAAAGAAAAGTACTCTCTAGGAAATTACATAAAACCTAACTCATAATACCTTAGAGGCACGTTATCATAGTTTTGCTTGTCAAATTAAACAGGGTGTAACTTCAGAAAGGGGTTAGATGGTAAGACTAGATGTACATTTGACAAATCACATATGCAATGAATGAAATTTACATTTTTAGAGATTAAAGAAAAACATGAAATTGTTAAAGTACTTGAAGAAAAAAAAATTGGGGTAGTTTACATATGGTATCAGAGCACAGGTTCAACCCTATAGCCTCTTGGGTGTACCTCGTTTTCTTTTGTTAAAATTGCAGAAAATATATACAATTTAAAATCACTCTAGCAAAATATCCGAATGTTGTGTTACATACTTCTAAATTTTTTGGGTGGTTTACAGGTTTTAAAGAATTATCATGGCCTCTATAGTTGAGAATGAGGGCCAACCTGAAAACCCTGAACAGAAACCACTGGCCACGCAACTAGTAGTGGAGCATCCTAAAGCCATTCAAGTGCTAGAAACTATGAGGCATCTAATCATTGAAATACAAAGCTATAAAGTGGATAGCAAACAGCTAAAGAAGGCATAGGAAAAGCAACAGGAGATCAATGAGATCTTATTGCAAAGTTTGTACGAAAGAAATAACAGCAAGGAACCTCGAACCGAGACTAGAAGGGGTCCCGAAAGGGAAGAAAGCACAGAAAGAAAGTGTAGTTCCTCTAACAAGAACTAGAATTCCAAAATTCAGGTCAAGGCTGGAAGAAAGAGAAAGTTCGACCACCTGGAAGGTGAATTCAAGAAGATCAAACCCACTAGTTTCGACGGGGAATATAATACAGTGGAAGAAGCAGAGGCATGGTTGCTCAACATCAAGAAATATTTCCAAATTTACAACTATTCCAGCAACATGAAAGTTCAAATGGAAATTTACAATGTTAAAGGCAAAGTTAGTATCTGGTGGCAGGACCTCAAAATCTCACATGGACTCAAGGAGAAGAATCTAGAATGGGCTGAGTTCAAAAGGCTGCTTAAAAAAAATCCTATTCGAGAGTTACTATGAGAGGAAAACCAAATATTTTTATGAGTTAAGACTCATCCAAATGATCATGGACGAGCTCATTAATAAGTTTTTAGACCTACTGGGGTTTGTACCCTATATCAAAGAAGAAAAGGTGAAGGTGTAGAGGTTCCTAAGATGCTTGCCGCAAGCTTATGTTGTTGCTGCAACTTTTCTCCCCAAATCTCTTAAATTTTGGGGCCCCTACTGTATATTTAAAGCTGCTCTAATTCCGTTGATCCATGAAGGTTTGGTCTTGCTTTAGCTTCCTTAGATTCTAATGATTATTTTGCAGCCTATTTCCAGAGGATGCATGTTTTTAGTTTTTGTTGTTGGTTGCAGAATTGAATGTGGCATGCTAGCCAGAAACCCGTCTGATCAGCTTGCCCATTATATCTGAGGTGAATCAGCTGGATTGTTGATGTTTTGAGTTTTCCATTACTTAGATTTTTTGGGAGTCTTTTATGTTGAATCGGGGGTTGTAATCTTTGTCTCGTCCGCCGTTGCGGCTCTCGAAGTGGTCTAGCTTCCGAAGTGTGAAACGATCCGCTCCCCGATGTCCATCGCGTGATTACATCTTTTCTTCATCCGCCGTTGCGGCCAGGAAATCCATTTCGCTTTCGACGTCAAAGACTTCTGACTTTCGACTTAAAGTTTTCCCGCCCTTTCCGTCGCCTGCCTGGAGTCTTTACCCATCTTCCGTTGCGGCCGGGAAAGTTGTTTAACGTCCGATTTACGTAATCTATCCCACGTTTCCACTTCACGTTAGCTCTTTTCTATCCACCGTTGCGGCTAGGAGGACTTTCTCATGTCCGATGTCAAAGCCGTCTGAGGGTCGTTTGAGATATTCCCACCCACAAGAATTAATCTGGCCTCTTGTCGATTATAGAGATGCACCCAGTCATTTTATGTGGATCGGTAATTTCAGTTTGCATCATTTGTGCAGTTATGTCTTCCAATGACGGCCCTCGTTGTTGATTGCAGGTGACACCCTGCAAAATGATGAAACTGCCATGGCAAGAAGGGAGGTGGACTGTTGATGGTGGTATGACCAAAACCACTCCGAAGACAACTAAAGCGCGAGTCCAAAGGATACAGCAGTTACTTAACCAATCATGAGTATGCAAGAAAAGACAGAACCAAAGGATATGAGGCGTTGGGAACTGGAAAATCAGACATTTTGGGGGGGAGTAGCCCAAAAGACCGGTTGCGTAGTATAAATAAAAAAAGATAGTATTTAGAAAGGGCTTATTCCCTGGAAATTTTTGTAATGTTTACTTGTAAGAGGAACTACTTCGTTTTGCAAAGGAAACTGCAATTTTGCCTGCTGGAGAGAGTGAAATGTGGAATTGTATCAATGCGATTCAATGAATAATGTTGAAGAGGAACTATTTCATTTTCAGCTATGTTTCATTTACTGTGAGAGTGTTTAATTTCCTGAACCTATGTTCTTGTTAAATGTTCTTCAGTATCTTTAGGATTTCTTCCACTGTGAGTAATAAATGTTGTTCATAAAGTAATCGACTATCTGGTTGTTTAAATATCTGTAATGGTTCATGTGTTTTGAATGAAGTATCAGCTATCTGTAACTATTCATAATGCATGTACGAGATGTATTACTCACTAACGAATGATAACCTTTCTCCCTAGGGATAGATTAGATAGTAAAGTTATTTCTTATTGTATGCGATTTGGCTGCGTGTGAGTCTAAGATGAGAGGTAAGAACTTGCACATCACATTGTGATGGCTCCTTGCATTCTGATCACCTTTCATTTAGTTAGGCACTTACATTTCATTTTTTAAGTCAAAAATACAAAAAAACTCGGTGGACCGGGCCGCAACCGGTAACCCCTTTGTTTGTTACTTTGACCTACAGTAGCCCGACCACAAACCGAATGGATTCCCTATACCAAACAGTCAACGGGCTAGTTGGGAACGTTGATTGGGGAGAATCCCCTTACTGTTGTCGCCTGCAATTTTCCAGGCCCCAACAGTTTTGGCGCTAGAAGGAGGGCCACCAGTGCATGGTTGGCCGAGGAAACCCGTTTTCCCTAGAATTTTCCACAGGTGACAATTCCGAAAGAAGTGGGTTCCATAATACAATCCCGGAAGAAAACAAAGAACATCTATATGCTATTGGTAATGAAGTGGTTAACGACCTAAGAAGACACACCTGAGCATATGTAAAGAAGATTGGAGGGTTTCCAATTATCCCTGACTTACCTAGAAGAGAATACAAGAAGAAATACCGTCCTGTAGCAGAAGATTAAGTGTTGGTTGGAGACTCGGAAGAACTTGTAGAGACTGCTCTGCAGGAGGTTGAATTGCCTTTGAACCAAGAAGGCCCATATACCCCTTACAGTTCTCCTGCTCAAACTCCTGTTGGTTCGCCCCCTCACTTGCCACCCCGACTCATGGCTTGCGTAAATGCAAACCAACCCCCCAACCCACCAAATCCACTACCCGCATGGAGAGCCCGATCACCTCTAAATATGACAACTCCATTACATGACTTACCCCAATCCTTCGAAAAATTGCTGCCTAAATTTGACCCCAATGAGAAGATCCTAGTGGATGATCATCTGCAGAGTTTATACTTGGCAATAGAAGTTTTAAGGGCTGGGGATCATGAAGATGTAGTATGTCGACTGTTCCCGCATACACTTAAAGGAGCTGCAGCTTCATGGTATTTTGTGTTTCCTGCTAACTCGATTCCGGACTAGAACACCTTTCAGAGGATTTTTAGAAGTAAGTATGCGACCCAAAAGACTCATTCTGCCCTTATGAAAGGAATCTGTGCATTGAAGAAAGAGAAAAAGGAAAAAGTGCACAGTTTCACACAAAGGTTTGCAGCATATCTTAAGAACTTCTCTGAGACAGATAAGCCTTCAAACAAAGTACTGATTGAGTACTATACTTCAGCTTTGGGTCCTGATTTGGCCATGTTTGCGAAGTGTAGGGCAAAGCCTACTCTAACGGAGACCTATGAAGAGGCAGAAGTGGTGGAAGCGAAAAGAGAAAGCATTGAAGATTACGCAGAATAATCAGGAGAGAAGGGTGTGGGGAGAAAAGCCTTATTGTTCGCTAAGCCTAAAGAAGAAAAGTCGCCATATCTGGAAAATATGGCCAAGATGATGCAAAAACTTTCCAACAAGATCATAGATATGGAAAAAGAAAAGGAGGCACAAAGGTTTTATAAACCATATTAGAAGAAAAGAGAGGATAAGGATCATTCTAATCCTCCTCCTCACAATGCTGCATCCATGAATCTAACAGAGGTCGGCATGGACAATTTCTACACTTTCCACCAATAGACACACTCTGAAAAGAATTGTCCACAATGGATAAACTCTATGACGCTAGTGATGAATCAACTACTAGATTATAGGTTAATAGAAGAGGGAGATGAAGAAAGAAAAGAAAATCCTGCCTCTACGTCTAATGAATATCAGAAAAAGGAGACCTTGGCATTATGGAATTCAGTCTCATTATTTGATGCTGAAGAAGGAAACACTCAAGGATACCAGGGCGTTGTGGAAACCAACGTGGCCATAAGAAGCCAAGGAGCTGTTAAGGACGACAACCTTATTCTTCCAAAGATCAGAAGGCTGCAGAGAAATGTCAAGAAGAAGTTTCAAAATAAAGCCTTGGCTGATAGGATTCCAGGTATCACGATTACCAGCCAAAGTCCTAGACAGGATGATACAATAGCCAACCCAAGTGAAGGAAATGTTGACAAACCACATCCAATTGGACAGCCGATGAATTATGACATTGTGGAGGATTTGAAAAGGGTAAAAGCAAATGTTCCACTATTCGAAATGTGCAAAGTGCCGCATCAAAAAGAGAGATTGTTGAAAGCACTTGAAGCATCAGATGACAAGCTACCTGCTGACAATCGACCTCAGGACGAGGAAGAAATTGGAGAAACCAGCATGGGAGGTGAGTCGAAAGCTAAGCATCTACCTTTCCTCTTAACGTTTGAAATTTTTAATTATAACATGCACAACTTTCTGGTAGATTCGGGGGCGTCCATTAATTTCATGCCCATATCAGTATGTAAGAAGATAAATGGACAGCCAAAGCCAACCACGTGGAGGGTGGTTCAGTTGGATAGGACGAACGTTAAGGTAATTGGTGAGATGAAAGACGTCCTAATCCGTCTGGCATCCAATGACAAAGTATGCCAAGTTATTAACATCATAGTGGCTGATATACCAGACGCTTACGGTCTGGTCCTGAGTAGAGAGTGGTCAGCCAAATTAAATGGATATTTTGCTTCAGATTGGTCGCACCTGTGGTTACCGTATAAGGGGAGTCCAAACCAGATCAAGATTCTAAGAGAACCCCACGTGAAGTACAATGTTACCCAACTAGATAAGAAGAATATAGCTGTGGATTCTGTGTTGGGAATTTTTTTTCTTGAGTTGGAACCAAGGAATTATCAAGCGAAAGAAGCCGACAACCCATCTAATACCCAGCCTGGTCTCCTTCGATTCTCACAGACTGATGAGATTGATTGTAAAATAGTAGACTTAGCAGTAGGAATAGGTTTGCTTTTAGTAGTTAGCGACTTTTGGACTTTATTTTTTGATGGCTCAAAGACATTAGAAGGGTCAGGGGCCGGATATGTCCTAATTGACCCACATAAAAGTAAACATTCCCTTTCATGTAGATTAGAGTTTGAATGCACTAATAATACAGCTGAGTATGAAGCACTAGTGCAGGAACTCAAGAAAGCGATTGAATTGAAGGTAAGTAATTTAAAAGTTTTTGGGGATTCTAAAATTATTGTGAAACAAGTTCGGAATCAAATCCACTGTATCTCTCCTCACTTAAAATCTTACCAGAATGAGGTATGCGACCTTCTGAAATGTTTTAATGCATTCAACATTATTTCAATCCCAAGAATTAAAAACGCAGCAGCTGACTTATTAGCTACTTCGGTCGCTAGGCTTGTACCCTCAAATAATAGGTGTACTGTTGAATTGCTTTTCAGGCCTTCAGTACCTAATATGATTACCAACCTGCATGTGTTCGATGATGACCAGCAAATTATAGAATGTTTAACAAATGACGAGGTATTCAAAGGAGCGATTATTGATGATGAAGAACACCAGGCAGAGATGAAATTTGATAATTTCATCCCTAAAGGGGTCAGGACATTAGAAAAGATGTTTGACTTGAATGAAAAGTTTAGGAGACCTGCCAATGTAAATACTCACAGCTCAACTCTACAGTTCGAGCCGATAAATTTGGGGACTAAAACGGCACCTAAGTTCGTGAATCTCGGCAAATGCTATTCACCGACAGAAAGAGACAAGTTCACCAGTCTATTTAAAGAATACAAATATGTCTTCGCCTGGATGTACCAAGAGTTAAAGACATATGATACCAGCATCATCAAGCACGTTGTTCCCATCAAGGCGGGATTCAAGCCATATTAGCAGCCCTTGAGGAAAATGCATCCAAAACTGGAACCGTCGATTCAGAGTGAGGTAAACAAATTGTTAGATGCTAGATTCATTTTTAAAGTCAGACACTCTGAGTGGGTATCCAATCTAGTACCGGTTAGAAAGAAGTCAGGAGAAATTAGACGTTGTGTGGATTTCAGGAACTTAAACCGTGCATCGGATAAAGATAACTATCCTGTGCCACCCATGGAGCAGGTACTACAAATGGTTTCAGGTTCCGAACTGTTTTCATTGTTAGATGGGTTCTATGCCCACAATTAAGTGTTGGTAGCCGAAGAAGACAAATTAAAGACAACGTTCAGGACAAAATGGGGAACTTTTTTCCTATAGAAGGATGCCCTTTGGGCTGATTAATGCTGGAGCGACATTTCAGAGAGCTATGGGCATAGCTTTCCACGGACTAATTGGATGAAGCACTATGGTGTACCTTGATGACATTTCAATATTCTCGAAGAAAAGAGGAGAGCACGCTTTTCACCTAAAGCAAATTTTCGAACGCTGTCAGAAATATGGCATCTCCCTCAATCCTAAGAAGTGCTTGTTCGCCGTCACTGAGGGAAAGTTACTGGGGCACATATTTTCAAAGAAGGGTATATCTATAGACCCAGAAAGAATTAAGGCCATTGAACAAATTTCCATGCCCCATAATAAAAAAGGAATGCAATCGTTTATGGGAACCATAAATTTTGTACGAAGGTTTGTGCCTGATTTCGCTCAGACTGTCAAACCACTACAGCAGATGGTCAAACAAAATGCACAATTTAAGTGGACTGATATTGAGAAGGACGCCTTCAGCAAAATTAAAATTGATGTTGCACACACTCCCTCCTTGAAAAGCCTCGACTTTGATAAAGACTTTATTATGTATACATTTGCATCCGATGATTCGCTGGCAGTTGTACTCACACAAAAGGAAAATGGGGGCGATGAATTCCCAATCTCTTTTATGAGCACTGGTTTACAAGGGGCTGAATTAAACTACCCAGCCATTGATAAGCAAGCTTACACAGTATTTAAGGAAGTGAATCAATTCAGGCCTTATATATTAAAAAATCGAACCAAGGTAATAGTCCCCTACCCAGCGGTGAGATCCCTTCTTATACAAAGGGAGTTAGGGGAAAGAAGAGGCAACTGGGTTATAGCCCTCCAAGAATACGATCTTGAATTCAAGCAGCATCTATAGTTAAAGGTCAGGGGTTGTGCAGATTGATGATTGAAAATAGGAACAATGAAGAAAGCGACTGGGAAGATGAGGCTGAATTACATTTAGCAGAGGTATGTCCTTTGTTTACAGCCCCTGAGTCTTGGTGTAGAGACCTTGTACATTATCTACAATCAGGACTGTTGCCGAAACATTGGAACTCTAAGCAAAGGAGGGCGTTGCGTCTGAAATCAGCTTCCTATCAAATCCTCGAAGGCGTACTATTCAGGAAAAACTACGATGGAGTCCTTCTGAGATGCTTGGAAAAGGAAGATGCTAAGAAAGTGATGTTTGAATTTCACGATGGTCCAGCCGAGGGACACTATTAAGGGGACACTACAGCCCACAAGGTCCTCAAAGCTAGTTATTACTGGCCTACTCTCTTCAAGGATGCACATGCACACATCAGAAAGTGTGATATTTACCAAAGGTGCGGTGTAAGACAGCCTAAAGCAGCAGCACCCCTAAATCCTGTGATGATCATGGAACCATTTGAGCAATGGGGGTCGGCCATTATTGGAGAAATAAAGCCAAATTCATCCCTGCAGTACAAGTACATTCTTACTGCGATTGATTATTTCACTCGTTGGGTCGAACCTATCCCACTGCGCAAGATAAATGAAGACGAATTCATTAGCTTCCTACAAGATCATATCATGACCAGGTTTGGAGTTCCAGTTTTGTTAGTATTTGATAATGCTAAATATTTTTCTTCAATTAAATTTACTGCATTTGCTCATGATAAAGGGATAAAATTGCATTATTCTGCTAATTACTATCCACAAGGGAATGGCCTAGCTGAATTCTCTAATAAAAACCTCATTAGAATTCTGAAGAAGACTGTGATAGAAAACCAAAGGAGTTGGCACTCAGCCTTACCAAATTCCCTTTGGGCCGATAGAGTTACCCCCAAGTATGCGATAGGAGTGTCACCCTATACCCTTGTGTAAGACAAATAAGCTATCCTTCCCCCCAATATCATGCTACCATCTTCCATTCTAGCTCAGGAGTCTAGGGGGTTGGATGACGAAGTTTTACAAATAAGAATATATAATCTCCTGAAATCTGAAGAAGCCAGGTCGAAAGCCAAAGAACGCTTTAAGCAGCAACAAGAGTCAGTTAAGAGATGGTTTGACAAGCATAAAGCTGGGACAAAAGACTTTGAAGTAGGAGAATTAGTCCTCAAATGGGATCATGCCCATGATGAGAAAGGAAAACATACTAAGTTCCAATAGTTGTGGGTAGGCCCTTTTCAAATTTTAGCAAAGCTTGGTCCTTCTACTTATAAATTGCAAGATCTGCAGGGGTGGGAGGAGAACCTACCAATAAATGGTTTGGTTCTCAAGCCTTATTTTTCCTAAGTTTGTTTGAATGATTTTGTCTTGTATATAAATAATTCACCTTGCTATCTTTTGAGTCATGTTTTTAGTTGGATTTTGTTGATTTCGTTTTAGCTTGTTTCGTTGATTTCAATAAAGGGAGCAAACCGGCGGTTGGATGGAATACATCCAAATTTTTTTGGTTTGTTAAACGTTTTGGTGGCAGACTGTGTGTTACTAATTTATATGAAAGAATTTCTTCCAGTATAGCAGTTTTCTCGAAGAACTCTGTGTGCATTGAAGTCTTGATTAACCCCTATGAAATAAACCAGATTCGAGGAGTCTGGGGTACTATGTCGAGGTTCCATCCACTTCACACTTAAATTGTTCTAAGGGGCAGTAGCACAGGACCCATGGAAAAGAGAAAGGTGAACATCATATTAATATAAATGATACCATGCCAAGAAACAAATGCCAAAAGGCAAATAAGAGTCAGAAAACTCCTATGAAAGCACCATAAATCAAAGCAAGAGTTGAATCACAAGTACTGAATTGCCAAAAGATCCTCTCCGCCCGTGAGCTGAAACTTGAAGTACACCACTCACACAAAAGGACACTATGGGATAGAGGATCCTGAATCAAAATTCAGTAAGAAAGGCATGTAAACAAATTCATATGGAATAGGACAAAAGTCCGAAAGCACAAGAAAAGTGTGAAAATGGCATGGGAGTGAGGAACAAACGAATATTTCTATTTACCATATGCTCCAATCCTGTGGTGCCCAAATATTTTAGCCACCTGAAGACAAAGGTAATAATGAAATTCATCCTCCGGCCCCGACATAGTTATCTGGACTTGGCGATTTTTGGTTTCCACTCTCCCTAATTGGAATGTCATCAATGATTAAGGGTAGACACTTCGGTCATTTGAGAAATCCATATTGCTGGAAGAATTCAATATGGTGCTTTTGCTGTTAAATAGTCTGTCACTCAATGGGTTAATCACCCAGAGATCTAGGTTCACCAGGTAATCACCAGTTGTTGCTGCTGCAACTTTTCTCCCCAAATCTCTTAAATTTTGGGGCCCCTCCTGTATATTTAAAGCCGCTCTGATTCCGTTGATCCATGAAGGTTTGATCTTGCTTTAGCTTCATTATATTCTAATGATTATTTTGCGGCCTATTTCGAGAGGATGCATGTTTTTAGTTTTTGTTGTTGGTCGCAGAATTGAATGTGGCCTGCTAGCCAGAAACCCGTCTAATCAGCTTATCCATTATCTCTGAGGTGAATCAGCTCGACTGTTGATGTTTTGAATTTTCCATTACTTATATTTTTTGGGCGTCTTTTATGTTGAATCGGGGCCTGTAATCTTTGTCTCGTCTGACGTTGCAGCTCTCGAAGTGGTCTAGCTTCCGAAGTGTGAAACGATCCGCTCCCTGATGTCCATCGCGTGATTACATCTTTTCTTCATCCACCGTTGCAGCCAGGAAATCCATTTCGCTTCCGACGTCAAAGCCTTCCGACTTCCGACTTAAATTTTTCCCACCCTTTCCATCGCCTGCCTGGAGTCTTTACCCATCCGTCGTTGCGGCTGGGCAAGTGGTTTAACATCCAATTTACGTAATCTAGCCCGCGTTTCCACTTCACGTTAGCTCTTTTCTGTCTATCGTTGCGGCTAGGAGGACCTTCTCCTATCCGATGTCAAATCCGTCCGAGGGCCGTTTCAGATCTTCCCACCCATAAGACTTAATCCGGCCTCTTATCGATTATAGAGATGCACCCAGTCATTTTCTGTGGATCGGTAATTTCGGTTCACATTATTTGTGCAGTTATGTCTTCCAATGATGGCCCTCGTTGTTGATTGTAGGTGACACCCTGGAAAATGATGAAACTGCAACGGCAAGAAGGGAGGCGGACCATTGATGGTGGTATGACCAAAACCACTCTGAAGACAACTAAAGCACGAGTCCAAAGGATACAACAGTTACTTAACCAATCATGAGTATGCAAGAAAAGACAGAACCAAAGGATATGAGGCGTTGGGGACTAGAAAATTAGACGTTGTGGGGGGGAGTAGCCCAAAAGACCGGTTGCGTAGTATAAATAAAAAAAGATAGGATTTAGAAAGGACTTTTTCCCTGGAAAATTTTATAATGTTTACTTGTAAGAGGAACTACTTCGTTTTGCAAAGGAAACTACAATTTTGCCTGCTGGAGAGAGTGAAATGTGGAATTGTATCAATGCGATTCAATGAATAATGCTGAAGAGGAACTATTTCATTTTCAGCTATGTTTCATTTACTGTGAGAGTGTTTAATTTCCTGAACCTATGTTCTTGTTAAATGTTCTTCAGTATCTTTAGGATTTCTTCCACTGTGAGTAATAAATGTTGTTCATAAAGTAATCGGCTATCTGGTTGTTTAAATATCTGTAATGGTTCATGTGTTTTGAATGAAGTATCAGTTGTCTGTAACTGTTCATAATGCATGTATGAGATGTATTACTCACTAACGAATGATAACCTTGCTCCCTAGGAATAGATTAGATAGTAAAGTTATTTCTTATTGTATGCAATTTGGGTGCATGTGAGTCTAAGATGAGACTTAAGAACCTGCGCATCACATTGTGATGGATCCTTGCATTCTGATCACCTTGCATTTAGTTAGGCCCTTGCATTTCATTTTTTAAGTCAAAAATACAAAAAAACTTGGTGGACCGGGCCGCAACTGGTAACCCCTTTTTTGTTACTTTGACCTATGGTAGCTGGACCGCAAACCAGACGGATTCCCTATACCAAACAGTCAACGGGCTAGTTGGGAACGTTGATTGGGGAGAATCCCCTTACTGTTGTCGCCTGGAATTTTCCAGGCCCCAACAGCTTGCAAGGACAAAATTGAATTGGACAACCCAAAAACCCTCGATGAGGTGCTGAGGAAAGTGAGGCTGTGTTTTGAGTAGTACAAACAACGGAACGATCCATCAAGAACCTGGAGAGAGAGGAAACCAGAGAGGTTCAGTCAGCAAAGGAAGGGATTCATACCCCCACCATATATAAACAACCCAAGGAATATCTAAGGAATCTCTTATAATAAAAACGGACAGCCCCCACCAAGATATGTTAAGCCGGCCAATCTGGGAATAAAAGGGGTTGATGGGGCTCCCAGAGAACCTCTGAGCTACTGGGAGTGTGGAGAACCCGATTTAAAAAAACATTGTCCAGACCTAAATGGGGAAAACAAGACCTTACATAGCATTCAATAAGCATCTATGGTCGGTCAAATTGGCAAAAATTTCCACAGAGTTAATGCGGCCATGGAGGACCAGCAAGTCGATCATCAGTCTGCTATAGTGGAAATCGAAGGTATTGTTTCAAATCACACCATTTCTATATTAATTGATCTAGGAGATACACTGTGGTATATTTCTCCAATGACGATGGAGCTCTACCAACTAACTAGGGTAAGGCATACAAAACCGTGGTTGGTTCAGTTGGCCACAGGGGCAAAAAGGAAGGTAACAGATTTCATTGCTGATTGTGAGGTTAAATTGCAGGACCATAAAACCAAGATCAATCTAAATGTTTTTCCCTTAGGATCATATGACATGATTATTGGTATGGACTGGCTAGAAAGAGATAAGGTAGTGCTGAACTATTTTACAAAGACCTTTACTTACATTGCCGAAGACCAACTCCTTCGGACGGTAAGGGGGCTGCCCAAACCCATCTCGGTAAGACAAATTTCTGCTATGCAATTAAAGAAATGCCTGAGAAAGGGCTATAAAATCTATGCTATTAGGATTGCAGACTTACTCCTAAATGAAAACCAGACCACCCTAGAACAGTACCCAGTTCTAGCCAAGTTCCCTGATGTATTTCCCAAGGAAATACGAGGTCTACCTCCTCAACAGAAGATTGACTTCTCCATTGAGCTACTACTCAAATCTGCACCTGTGTCAAAGGTGCCTTATCAGATGAGTATTCTAGAACTGACTGAACTAAAAATTCAATTGCAAGAACTATTGGAGAAAGGTTATATAAGGCCTAGTGTGTCTCCCTGGGGAGCACCAGTCTTGTTAATTAAAAAGAAGGATGGGAACTTAAGACTCTATATTGACTACTGACATTTAAACAAAGTAACTATAAAGAATAAGTATCCCCTACCTAGAATCAATGACCTGTTCATTTAAGTAGGGGAGGCAAGAGTCTTCTCCAAGCTGGACTTACGATCTGGTTATCACAATATTTGAATAAAAAGTGAGCACATAAACAAGACTACCTTTAGGACACACTATGGAAACTACAAATTCGTATTGATCCCCTTCATTTTAAGAAATGCCCCTGCCACATTTATGTGCCTAATGAATGGAATTTTTAACAAATATCTAGATCAGTTCATACTGATCTTTATCAATGACATCCTGATTTACTCTAAAACTGAGGAAGAACACCAACTTCATTTAAGGACAATGTTACAAACCTTGAGGGAGCACCAACTATATTCCAAGTTGGAAAAGTGCGAATTCTTCAAGACTGAAATCCAGTACCTGGGACATGTCATATCCAAGGATGGCATTGCGGTAGATCCAAAGAAAGTAAAGGCCATTTTTGACTGGCCAATACCCAAGAATGTGACTGGCATTTGGTCATTTATGGGACTTATCAACTATTATCGAAGGTTTATTGAAGGATTCTCCAAAATTGCTTATCCCATTACCTCCTTACAGAAGAAGGGGGTAAAATTTGTTTGGTCAACAAGGTGCCAAGAAAGCTTCGATAAAATTAAAGAGTTACTAACCAGGGCCCCTGTCCTAAATGTAGCCGCCCCGCTTAAAAAATACACGGTTTGTACAGATGCCAACTTAGAAGGAATAGGAGGGGTTTTGTCCCAAGAAGGACATGTGGTCTCTTATGAGTCCCACAAGTTAAAAGATCATGAATGTAACTACGTGGTCCATGACTTAGAACTAGCAGCCGTGGTGCACGCTCTAAAAATGTGGCGGCACTACTTATTGGGAAAGAAATTTTTGTTACTGACTGATAACACCTGTGTGAAAATTTTATTTTCGCAGTCTGATATAAATTCCCAACAAGCAAGATGGTTGGCCTTCCTCAGTGAATTCGACTTTGAGGTAAGGAATATAAAAGGTAAGGAAAACAAGGTTGCGGATGCACTAAGTCGGAGGACTCATGGGATTAGTGACGTAATCTTGAGCAAGCCCAAGAGTGACCTCTTGGACAAGGTCAAGGAAGCAAGCACCCAAGACACTGATTACAATAAACTACTCAGTAAAATACAAAATAATGAGATAAATTTAGGTGGGGCATCTTTTAGAGTTGACCAAAAGGGCTTTATTTTGTTTAAGGATAGCTTGTACATACCTAATGATTTTGAAATCAAGCTGTTTATTTTAAACGAGATGCACAAACCCCCATTTGCAGGTCATCCAAGTTACCAAAAGATGGTAACTACTCTGAGGAAGCAGTTCTTTTGGCCTGGTTTAAAATATGATGTAGTAGAGTATTTGTCCAAATTCATAGAATGCTAGCAAGTTAAGACAGAGCATGGGTACCCGGCTGGATTATTGCAGCCTCTACCAATACCCCGGTGGAAATGGGAGATCATATCCCTGGATTTTATCACTGGTTTACCAAAAACACAGAAACAACATGACTCTATCATGGTTGTAGTGGACAAGTTAAGTAAATCTGCACATTTTATTTAGGTAAAATCAACACATAAGGAGGATGATATTGTATAAATATTTCTAAAAGAGATATTTTGACTGCACAGTGTACCTAAAATTGTGATATCTGACAGGGCTGTGAAATTTACATCAAATTTTTGGAAATCTTTATTTGCAGGTTTAGAAACCAGGATCAACTTTAGCACCAGTTACCATCTGAAAATGGATGCGTAGACAGAATGTACAAAACAAACCATTGAAAACATGTTTAGGATGTATGTTATGAAAAGACCCACTAAGTGGGAAATTTATTTACACCTGGTGAAGTTCGCTTATAATAACGGTTATCAGACCTTAGCTAAAATCAGTCCATTTGAAATTTTATATGGAAAAAGATGCAATACCCCTGTCAGTTGGGATAATCCTATGGACCGTGTACTAATCAGATCGGAGTTGTTATAGGAGATGGAACAAACAGTTCATGAAGTGCAGAAGAATCTAAAAGCAGCTCAAGATCGACAAAAGTGCTACACAGATTTAAAAATAAAACATAAGGAGTTTTGTGTTGGTGACCATGTGTACCTATGGATCAAACCTAAGAAGAGTTCCTTGAAGCTGGAGAGCTACAAGAAACTAGCTCCAAGATTTTGTGGACCTTTCCAAGACCTAGAGAGAATCGGGCCTGTAGCTTACAAACTCGCCCTGCGTGTTCATTTAAAGATTCATAACGTTTTTCACATTTCATTGTTAAAGAAATGTGTATATGACTATGCTCACATTATCGATTGGAATATGGTACAAGTGGAACCATAAGGAGAGTTTCAGGTGGAACCTACACGCATTTTGGACAAGAAAGAAATGGTAGTTCGAAACCGAGTCATCGCTCGGGTAAAAGTGCAATGGAAGCACTTTAGGCCCGAGGAGGCAACTTGGGAGCTAGAGGAAGAAATGTGAATAAAGTACCCCAGCTTGTTTAGCACACCAATGTGGGAGGATGAACACTGAGGATAGTGTTCAAAATAAGGGGGTGTGGATGTAATGCCCTAGAAGTACAAAATATGTGTTGTTTTAATTTTTTAAATGCTCACTGTTTACGATAAATAAATTGTGGCTGATATAAAATTTGCCAAAAGTCCAGGGAGGACTATGTAATAAATTAACCTTGGGGTTAATGACACTAAAGAAAATAAATTTAATGATGCAAACAAATAAGGTAGAAGTAGCCAGGTTAAAAGAGTAAACCTGCAATAGACAGTATAGGACAGAGATCGGCTAACTTCAGGGGACTCGAATAAAGTAAGTGTCAGGAGTGCATAATCAACACAGACAGATCCCCTAAAATAAGGGATACCATTAAGCCCTAGGAATTCTGGTGAGGAAGGGGAGAGGGATAATGGGGAAATACCTAGGAAAAAACAAAAAAAGGATCCAAGAAAAATTGAACACAAAAAGTACCATATGGTGTAGGCAGGATTCTGCCAAGTACGTGGGAAAAGGACTCTTGCTGTGAGAGTGCATGCTGTTGGGAATGATGGCCTGTTGATAGATTCAAAAGCTGAAGCTAAAGTTAGCGGTCCTTACTATCATCTTTGCAAGGTTTTGCTCGGGGGTGACTAGTAGGCGAAGGAGCTAATCCTAGTCTACGGTTGGGTGGAATGTGGTTGCTTCCACCGTAGTTCGGTACCTCTGATTTATAGGTTTTCTGAGTATGAGTTTTTTTTTCGTTATGTATGTTATAACCTGAATTGTTTCCCTTAGATTATATCATTATTAGTGTGTGAAATTTCATGGGAATAAGCTGCAATTAAATATTTATCTTTTCATTGAAATGCTCTGTGGATAAGAAGCATATTTTTATATATTCATGCATGATCCTGTAGCTAGCAATTTTATTCCTTCTACACTTTGGCATTATTATGAGGATAATTTGTTTTGATGCGACATTTTAAATTAATGTACAGTGTATGAAAGAGCTTAGTTCTAGTTCTTACACACAAACATATCAGATCCAATTTGATTTTCTATGTATGAACTTGTGGTTTTCCTACAATCTTGTAATCACTATTTGTTTTATTGCTGCTATGGAGTACCTATAGATTTGTAAACGATATGGCTACTAACGCTTTCAATTTATTTATAGTTATAGAACAAAACTCCAAAATCTGAAAATGATATATCTACCATCGTGTTGATTGTATTTGTGGGTCGTATGCATGGTTCTAGATCTGAAGACATCATAGGATTTCAACATTTCCTCTTTATTATTATCTTTACGGCTCGTGTAAGTAATTTTGAAAAGGGAACTTTATAACCTATGTCAAGTTTTCATAAAGGAGACTTGACACCAAAATGTGATGAGCCAGGCTCTCCCATTTTTTATACCCGACCTCGTTCTCATTTAGTAACCCTAATTTTTCCTACCTTGCTGGATTTTTTGGCCTTAAATTAATGAATCCATGTAGCCATAGAATTTTCGGCACGTTGTTGGGTTTGTTCATGAGAGTAAAACTATCAAACGTAGTGTAAATTTTGTTATGAAGGAGTGAAGCAAGGGTTTTGAGAAATTCTTATGACAGTACCCTCATCGAATTCATGAGGAGGTATCCCTTCCCGACCTGGAAGTGTAAGGTGTTATCGAAACTGGGAGGGGTAAATTGTAAAAATCTACTTTTATATGAAACTCTTTAAGATTTCCTCTCTAAACAAACAGAGCATGCGACCAAATAAAAATAATTTCAGTTCAAACTTTTAATCTTTTTAAATTAGAGAAAGGATTATAACTTCAGTTTACATAGCAAGGCCGTCATTTTCACACCCAATGTTGCAACTCAAAGAAAATAAAACAAAAGAGAAGTCTATTATAGACCCTCAAGGAGCTAGACAGTCCAAATTAATTACATACAGGAAATTGTGAAATACCATAGTTACAAGTCAAAAGAAACTTGCCATGCTGTGGCCTTCAAGCTACTACTCTTATCAGAGTTCACATCAAACTGCTATCCAATCATCTTTTGGAACCTCGGTTCCCTGCACCAGTGCCAAATCAAAAATCCTTCTTAACTTTGCAAAGCCCCACAGCCAACAAAGTTTCAACTCAAGGTTGGTAAAAACTGCTTACCCAGAGAAGACCCTTGCACCCGACCGACAGACCACACAATTGGACCTGCGACCAAGCAACAAGGGTTACTATCCCCTGTGGGATGAGAATCTTGAAAATCCCAACAAAAAAGAAATTAAACATCTAAAGTATAGAATGGCTACATAGTTGTTGCAAATAGTCGATTTAGGCGTAGATCACTAGCCTCACCAGGCAGGAAGGGACTCGAAGTAGTTTCACTACAGGTGGGGTAAGGGCAGTTTCCCAACATGGGTTCCTCTCGTGAACTAAACTATGAGCCCTCACTGGTTATGGGTCAAAATATCCCAAGCACCAACTTACCAAACCCTGTTTATGCCACTGAACCGATGGAGCCTTCGAGATAACTCTTTACTGACCCAAAGGTTGCGAGTACAAAATCTTTGAAGATCATATTAATGACGAATGGATGGTCGAGGCTTATGGAAATTGACAACTCAATGAAACTCATGTGGCTATGGGGACCATCACAATGCACACTGGGCATGTAAGTACTCCACAGTGGTAGTTGCAAGATCAACCAAGGACACGTAGAATACCTTGTTATTGCCCTCATCTTCATTATGTGGAGTCTGGGTTGGATGTCACCCATGGAAAATGACAACCTAATCAAAAAACTTGATCGGAGTTGGAACTTTCTCTTAGCACCATAGGTTAGAATTTATACCCTCTGCAGACTTTGGTTAAGCCCAAGACCTTTCGAGCACCTTCTTTAAATGAAAGTCAGTCTGCATGAAAATTTTCGATATTTTTAGAACTTGCAATTTAAATCAAGAAAATTAATGTTTATGTCTAGGTAGCAAATGAGATTTTTTTCTAAGATTTCTAAATAGGGAGTATGGTGTTTTACCTAGGCACGCCTTTTTCGAAGCTTCTTGCATGTGTCACAGGAAGATGATGGTTATTTGAAGCCAAGTAATCAATTTTTATCAATCATGAGGTCTATTATGTCGACAATAAGACCCTCAAAGCAAAGTACTCCCGAAGAAATTACATCAAACCTAACTCATAATCCCTTAGAGGCATGTTATCATAGTTTTGCTTGTCAAATTAAACAGGGTGTAACTTCATAAAGGGGTTAGATGGTAAGACTAGATGTACATTTGACAAATCACATATGCCATGAATGAAATTTACCTTTTTAGAGATTAAAGAAAAACATGAAATTGTTAATGTACTTGAAGAAAAAAAATTGGGGTAGTTTACATCTCTGATCTCCCTTTGTTTCTCAGCCATGTCACGACTCCGGAGAGGAACTCCTCATCGAGGTCGTGTTCGGATAGGAATCCACATTCATCCTCCTATTCCTTTCAATGCTCCAGCCAGTAGCAAGGGCTTTGGTTTTGACATTCTAGACTCTCTACTCACCATGATAAACGACTGGGAGGATGAGCTCTCAGGCTCCCTCATAGCTCCTAGACGAACCCCTGAATGTTGCAGAAATTACAAGGTTTTCAAGAGCCTCCTCGTTTTTATTTTACTCTGATACTCCACCCAACCCCTCCCCGATGTCGTCTGTCCCCCACCCCCATACCTTGCAGTTTACTCTCCTCCTTCTGACCTCCCTATGCCTACTCCTGCACCCACCCCTCCCCCAACGGTTCCTATGGACTGTGAACCCTTCCCCTCACTCTCCATAGCTATATGAAGACCATCTCAGCTAGAAAATGCACCTTCAGTCTGGCTTCTCAAATGAAAACCAAGGCCCTCTTGATTAATACTCCTCCTTTTAGAAAGAATGAAGCTGACAACAACAGTGAAGAAGACACTTCTAGCGACGAAGTCGCATCTAATGACAAGGATGAACCAAGCGAGCCAAGATCCTAATGGTTTGAGAATCCTATCATTGAGGATTCACATTTCAAACCTTAACCGGGTTTCTTGTTTTCAGGTCTCTCCTTTTGTTATGTGTTAAGTCTTTTGGAATTTCCATGTCACAACTTCGAGACTGATGAACATTGTTTTTTTGTAAAAGAGTTAAATCTCTTCCTTTTTGGATCTATTTTCCCTAATTGAGAGAGGATCTGGTAGAATTTTTTGGTTTGTCTTATACTATTAGGAAGACTTAACCTCTACACCTTCTTGTTCCTTCCAGAAGGACAAATTCTATGCTTGGTAACACTTTTTGTACGATTATTATTTTTCTTCAATTGAATAGTTCATGAACTTACAAAAAAAATTGTTTAATAAGTTTACAAAATCTAATAACATATTATATAAAAAATAATTCAAAATATCAATTTTAATATATACATGTCTATAAAATATTATCTAATTTTTTCTTTAATATACAAAATTTTAAAATATAATTATTACTTTTCATAACACCTAATTAAAAATTCACAGTATAAAAATAATAGCATAGATAATAACATGATATCATCATGTAAATCAAATATTATACCATATATTAACACTATAAAAAAATATTGACAAAATGTTAAAAATATTTCAATTATTATTATCATTATTATTTATATTTTTATGATGATGTAAAAAGTTATTAATGTTCACTAAAACCAAATTTGATGCATCATAAAAGGGTAAGGAATTACATAGTTTACATTATAATTATAATTTTATGCTAAAAAAAACTTTAAGGGAAGCATTCTTAGATCACCATAGTTTCTTGAGTCGGAAGGTTGAGAAGGTCAATAATGTAACATATATTTTTAAATTGCATCTATTTTTTGCGCGCATGACATTTCAAAGGAAATTTTTTCATATAAAACCCCCTTAATGTCTCTCTTTTAAATCACAATGTTTTAGGAATTGTCCTATGCCTTCTTCACAATGGATCTCATGAGAATTTGTTTTTATTTTAGTAATGATTATTTTCATTTATAGGATGGATAAAATATATAGATACTTTTAATTTTCAAAATTATGGTTGATCACCTCTTTATAGTATATTAATTTTCTTGTATCTTTTTATTTCCTTTATCTTACTCTAATTTATATCTATTTATAGATGTAATAATATTTTTAATGTTATTGTTCTACTCTAAATAGACATCTTTCTTGTTTACCCAATGATTTATCTAAAACTTGGCATCTTTAGGCCAACTCCATTTGAGTGGCAAGTGGTTCTCACTTGATTTTAAAACAATTTTGGAAATCTTATCGTCTTATGTTGTTTATCTTGTTCTTGTACATTATGTACCTAGTGACAACTATGCTTTCAATGGGAAAAACACTCACCTTTATGAGGAGGATATGATAGGATGTACTAACTTTATTTTTTATATTATAAGTTCTGAAAATGTTTATTTGATCTATATTTCTTCACACATATCTAGAGATGTTTCAACCCCAAAATTCACAACCATATAAGATAATGTGAGTGACAAATGGTTTCGAAGAGTAATTTCTGTTTATCAACGTAAAGGTTCATTGATTTTCAACTCTTTAAGTCCAAAATAACATTTCCACTCTTCATCCATCATTTTTTCTTTGTTGTAGTTCAATTTAAGCTCTATTGTTGTCATACATAATTATAGATCCATCTTAACTACATCTTAACTATGGCTCTAACAATCGCCTACAACGATCAAGTTCTCTTGAGGTGCAAATGCTTTTTAATTTACAAAAATGTGTGATAAGTATTTCTACTTGGGAGGGAAATGGCGAGCTTTCTTAAGTAATTTCAAAATAGGGTAAATATCAGTAGAAGAATGAAGTGTGTAACATTAATAATCATATAGTCAAATATTTTTCCAAAAGTGGATTTACTTGTCTTTCTTTAAAACTAATAATGAACATTAAGAGTAGATAATGAGTAAAATAATCCATATAAAATTTAAAATCTAGATTTCCAAATAAATTGGAATTTGAAAAACATTTTAATGTCAAATCAAGATTTTAAATATTTATCCAAATGTTTTTGAGAAACTACTTGTTTTTCTTATAACTAAAAATGAACATTTACATGTTAAGGTTAACCTTGACTTGGGAATGAGGAAGGATGTAAGTGGTTTCAGGAACATGGTTTTAGCGACCCGTGGTTTCTTCCTAGTTGTATTTTCATTTAAAGAAACTTATAAATATAGTTATAATATTCCATTGTAATGTGCCAAAGTGAGCAGGAGAGATGCTATTAGAATCCTAGGCCAGCGAATAATAGATCTATTATTGAAGGTTGGTTTTTCCTTATGAGGTTTTCTATGGTAAATCTAGTGTTACCATTGTAATGTGTCAAAGTGAGCATGAGAGATGCTATTGGAATCCTTGGTCGACCAATAATAAATCTATAATTAAGCTTGGTTTTTCCCTACGAGGTTTTCTAAGGCAAATCTAGTGTTTTTATTGTAATCGCTATTATTTTGTAATTTATTTTCTATTTTGTAATTTATTTTTTATCACATATTTTAACATTATGTCTTAAATTGAAATTTGATATATAATTACATAAATGTGTCATATTATTGTTCAAGCCAATTGAATTTTACTACTAATATTTTACTACTGAGTTTTGTAAGATTGTGAGTATTTCCCTATTATGGTTGTATATTTATATGAGTATAAGATTTTTTATTTTTTTTATTATAAGGTGATATGCTATAAGTTTCTTACCTCTCGGCAACAAAACTAAATTCTTAAATTTTTTTAATTGCTCCTTGAGATAATAGACTTCTTATTTTAAAAACAATATAACCAACTTGTAAGGAATAAGGAAAATATTTATACCAACCAAAGTTGTGTTGACACAACTTATTTCTCTTAAAAAACAACTTAATTTGTTAACTTTATGGATATATTTACCTAAAAATATATATATATATAAAAACAAACCACCTTTCTTAACTCTCATATTACAATTCATTTATTTCAACCAAACCTCAATGTTCTTAAACTTAGAAAAAAGGTCTAAAGCATCATTCAACTCAAAAAATTTCTAAGCTTAGAAAAACTTCGAGTGCAATCTTATCACACCATCATTTATCTCAAAAGGAATTCTAATATGTTTCACATGTTAATTTGGTAATGCTTTATTATTTTAACATTCTTTTTAATAGTTTTTAAATCTTGCATAACTTTTAACTAAAAGTAATGCTTTATTATTATAATATAACAAGTTTGTTCATAATTCAATAATAGCTTTAAATCTTGATAACTTTTAACTAAAACTAATGCTTTATTATTATAACATTTTTTTTTATTATTATAACATTTTTTTTTAATGATTTTAATATAACAAGTTTGTTCATAATTAAATAATAGCTTTTAAATTTTCATAACTTTTAACTAATTTTGTAATCATATGTTGATTATTTTTCAAATAATTCACCTAAATTAATTAAAAAAAACTAATTATAATAATGTTAGAGTTGGAAAGATTCTATAGTTGAGAAAAAAAACATCATAATTTATCTTTATATAACATAATTATATCATAGTCAAATTATTATTGTACAATAATAATCAATATTATTAAAAAAGATTATTAAGGAAAAAAGACTTCAAATAAGCAACCGAGATGAGCCACAACGCAGTTATTTTATATGAAACTTTTGATATAAGTAGAATCAAATTCATTCGAGGCTACAATTGAAGATTAATTTAAATCTGAGGTTATCCATCGTTTCAAACTTTTCATTGCGAGGGAAATAGTACTCTAAAAATTTTACCGTTGGGAGGAGTGCACAACAAAGAGCTATTAAATTCTTCTCAATGCATTTGCCCTATTATTTGTTTGAATTTGTATCTCTGGCATGTCGAGCGCTTCTTGCTTCTTGCTTTTCTTTGTATTCGGTGGGTGAGATTTCTTGTCTCTGTGTTCTATGTTCTGTGTGTTCTAGTTTTTCTGTGGGCTCTATTTCTTGGGGGAGGCATGCGTTTCTTGGGCTGAACAGAGGCAGAGGCATAGGCATGGCGTTTCTTGTAGGGAAGAGATGAAAATACTTTTCAGGTAAATACTTGTCTTTCTGTACTTTCTTTATTTTCTTTAGACCTATTCTAATGAAGAGAAAATTTGGAATTCTGTTGTTAGCGATGCTGGGATGCTTGCAATTGCAGCATTATTTCGCATTTTACTTACATTTTATTTTGGCATCAGTTCGATTTTGTTCTTTTCTTCAATTTATATAACGTATTCTTGCCCTTGATCTTTTTCTGTTCTTTTTCTTCTCTATTTTGTTCTGTTTTTTTTCCTAAATTCGTTAATAGTCTCTACCCTTTCCCTTTTTCAATGTTTGATTTATTTATATGTTATCGGTTTTACTTCAAATTGAATCAATTTTTTTTTATGTTCTGTATATGTCTTGTTGGTGGGCGATCTGCCTCATTCTGCTTTGTTCTTTTTGTCCTTATCTTTGTCATTTCTTTTTAATTTTTTTATCTACCAGCTTAGATCCAGCTTTACTCGGCTCTATCATGCGCCGAGAGGGATCAAATATTTCGAGGTGCAAACCCTCTTCAACAATTACACTCCAAAAAACGTTTTGTCACATCAGCTTCTTTTCTTACTCAATCTCCACGTTTTAACCTCAGCCAGCAAGCAATATAAGAAAATGGGGGATTGAAAACTTCCTCCTATATATGTATTCTCATCGTTATAATTTTCAATTTACATTCTCCAGTGACTCACATCTCAATTCAAAGGGATGAAACGGCCTGAGTAATGGGTTATCCTTAAGCCTCCGCCTGAAGTCTGCGTTCTGGGGAAATGACGAAAATAGTGAGTTTAATACAAAACGAAAATGGTCATTCCCACCAACTTTCAACATCGCAGCCCTAGCTTGGGCGCTACCCTATCCTTGCTAAGCCTGCCCCAAATATTTTGTTGTTCCTTTCACCTTGCGACTCCTTGCGAGGTATAGTACAGACCTCTCCTGGCACCCTAGACCGTCATCTTTCAGCTCCTAAGGTAGCCTGAACGCTGCCCTTATAGCGGAATCCTTCCATTCCATAAGTACTCGTTCATTTCCTTGCACAAAGCCGACCAAAGGTAAAATCCAGTGAGCCCTAAAAATGAATTTTCTGCAATTAATGGTGACTGCCATAAGTAATTGATATATGTTTGTGATCGTAGAGGGTTGATATAAATAGATGATTGTTACTGATAGTTGCGAATCTAATGGATGGTAACGATGGTAATGGTAAGTTTCCAATATTTATAATGGCATACTTACTGAATCTCCCATAAAATATTGTTTAATGGCCAATCTTCCTCCAGCGTGACCTTCCACCTTCTTTAAAACAATCTCACAAAATTGATAAGAAAACTGCAAATCACTTAAGAGAAAACGTATTCATGGTTAGCCCCAATAATGGTGGCTCAAGCGCAGGAGTTCAAATCATTTATGTTATGATCAGGTAACCAATCCAAAAGCCTTAGCTCTTGCGGTCGTGAGGGATGGAACGAAATGTATGGAATTAATCCAGCTTAATATATTTTTATAAACTCGTCCTCATAATTTTGCTAGTAAAACCACTATAAATAATTGCTCTCAGACTTATTCCAAAGGTCCAGCTTGTACTTATTGTTTTGAAGTGTATATAGGTGTTTTGATTTACTTACAAATATATATATATATATATATACCTAAGATTATTAATTATTAAGTGGACTTGTATATATATAGATATATAAACCTACATTTTTATGTGACAAGTGTCATCTCCACGTTGAACAAAGAATTACACTTCTACCTCATACCAAGCTGTAGAATGGGCCTCTCAACGCAACAATTAAATTTTAACAATTGTATGTTCTTTGTAGGATTTAATAAAGAAAGGGAGGCTTTTGTGAAGATGAATCAAGGAAGAGGCGGTGAATAACTTATGCTATGCTCCACCAGCCTCTTGGATGGGTGAGTGATGTGATCTATGTATTTCTTTTCATATTGACAGTTTCTCGTAATCAATAAATATTTAATTTCGCTACCAGTTGGTTTGATAATTTGTTTGTTTATGTCTGGGACAATAAGCGATGTCACATCATGAAAAAAAGAGCATTGTTCATGTAGGTATTTTCCTTTCCTTTTTTTTATTTATGCGTTTTTCTTCGATGTCACATGAAGAAAAAAAGAGCACTGTTCATGCAGGTACTTTCCTTTCCTTTATTTATGCTTTTTTCCTCCCGTTCGTAAAATTTTGGAGTTTATGGTTTATGTTATTTTCCTTCTAAACACAAACAGAATTTGGCATTTAATCATTAGGGATGCTTAAACATGCAATGAATTATCTATTCAATTTAAGTAGAATTCATCTTTGACTGAATTGAGATATAAATATCTGGACAGTATATACTAATATTATAGTAGGATATAAATATTTGGACAGTCTATACTAATATTATAGTAAGAGAGTGATAATATTATGTATCTATTTAACATTAAAACATTTAATATAGGGTGTACAATTGCACATTGAAATTTAATAAGTATATTGTATAGTTATATAAATAGTAGTGAGATGTTTTACAATTTAAAAAGGGAGAGATGTTGTAACTTAATGTGAATGGTTAAATTTGGTTGGTTTATGAGACTTTTTGGTATGCTAAAGTTTATAGTGCATAATTTATTCTACCCCATCTTTTTTTGGATTGGATTTGAACTGATATTCTAGGAAGAAACACATTCTTAATATGTTAAGCAAGTCAAGCTATAAGCCATTTCAATATTAAGTATCAAATTTAGTTCTTCTTTCATTTCTATTTATGTATTGAGTTTATATTATGTTATATTAGTATTTTTAATAATTAATTAATTATATTAAAACTTTGAAATATTAAAACTTTGAATTGTAGTAATGCATTTTATAGTGTAATGATAATTTAGATTTCAATTTTTTTCATTTTTTTTCATTTAGCACCACACAAGACACAGACACATGAATTTGCTTTATTAAAAGTTATATTGTAATAATGCATTGATCTTTTGATAATG
>LPNX010479038.1:160511-178554 GCA_001517045.1 Pseudotsuga menziesii | reverse complement strand
GGGATGCGGGTAGGGGAGGAAGTGACTGGAGGGAGTGGGAGGGGTAGGAGGAGGGGGAGGAGGAATAGGAGGTTGTGGGTGAGAGGGAGGAGAAGGAGTAGGGAAATGTGAAGGAGGAGGATGAGGAGGGCGAGGTGATTTTGAGGTAGAGGAGGAAGGGGAAGTGATTTTGAGGTAGAGGAGGAGGGGGAGGAGTAAGAGGAGTAGGATGAGGGGAAAGACAAAAAGGATGAGGAGGAAGAGGATAGGGAAGAGGAGGAGGAGGAGGTAGAGGAAGTGGAGGTAGAGGGGGAGGGGGAAGTCTAGGGTTGTATGATGGAGAAGGAGGGAGGGGTAGGGGATTAAATTACTAGGGGGTAATAAGAGGTTGACAGGGAGGAGGAGAATGAGGCAGAGGTAGATGGAGGGGAGGATGGGGAAATAGTGGGAGGGGGAGAGGTGTAGAGGGGTTGATGATGGAAGGATGGGGAGAGGGTTTAGAGGGGGAGGAGGAGGATGAATAGGAGGGCGAGCGGGAGTAGTAGGAGGAGGAGGGGTAGGAGGAGGAGGAGTGGGAGGATGAGGAGGAGGAGGTGGAGGGGGAGTGGTAGGAGGAGCAGTGGGAGGAGGGTGAAGGGGAGGAGCAGAAGGTGGATGTGAAGGAGGGAGAGGAGAAGGAGAAGGAGGAAAAGGAGGGGGATGGGTGGTGGAGGGGGACAAAGGTGATGGGGAAGAGGAGGAGGAGAGTGTGGGGGAGTTGGATAAGGGTGAGGGGGATGGGGACGGGGAGTAGGATATATTAGTGTTTCTGTAGGAGGAGGAGGAGGTGTGGGAAGGAGGAGTAAGAGTACAAGGTGGGAAAACATAGGAGGAGTGGGAGGGGATTAGAGGGGGACAAGTGGTGGTAGGAAGAGGTGTGAGAGGATGAGGATGAGGACAAGGATAGGGAGGACTAAGGAGTGGGGGAAGAGGTAGGGAGGAGAAAGAGGAGGGTGAGTGGTGTCAAAGTTGAAAGAGGAGGAGGAGGTGTAAGAGGAGTGTGAGGGGGAGTAGGAAGAGGAAAAGGAGGCAGGGGAGTTTGATCTGGAGGGAGAGGGGGCGGTGTTGGTGTTGGAGGAGGGTGTAGGGATAGGGAATATATGGATAGGGGGAGGAGGAGGGGGAGGGAGAAGAGGATAAGGAGGAATCTAGGGAGGGCAATGATTGGGAGAAGAAGTAATAAGGGGAGGGATTAGTGTAGGGGGGAATGATGGTGGGTGGTGGGAGGAAACAACTAGGGAGGAAGAGGAGGTTAAAGAGGAGGGTGAGATGGGAGAGGGGAGGGAGGTGGAGCAGAATAAGAGGAGTATGGGTATGGGGATAGGACATGATGCAAGGTGGCAAGGGGTGGATTGGGGTTGGAGGAGGGGGGTGACAGTGTTATCATAGGGAGAAGTGGAGGAGGTTAACAAAGGGTGGAAGAGGGTTTAGGTGAGGGGGAATGGGGTGAGGCAGAGGAGGGAGAGGGGTAGGGGAGGAGGTGAATGTTGAAGAGGTAGGGGATGTGAAGGGGTAGTGGGAGTAGGTGGAGGAAGGGGAAGGAGGGTGTACTATGAGGGGGGATGAAGGAGGATGGCAAGGAGGAGTGGTGGAGGAGGATGGCGAGATTAGAAGTTGGGGGAAAGGGGAGGACAGGAGGAGAGAAGGAGGAGGAATATGAGAAGTTGGAGGAGGTTGGGAGTAGGGGAGGAGGAGGAGGGTGGTGAATGTTAATGGGAGAAGGGGGAGGAGAAGGAGGGTGGCAGTCATTGTCAGGGGGGGGGGAGGAGGAGGAGGGGGAAGAGAAGGATGAGGAGGAGTAGTAAGGGAGTTGGAATAGTAGGAGGAGGAGGAGGAGGAAGAGGGGGAATAGGGGTGTATTTATATTTAAAACGTCAAAATATATTTCGATGTAGAATATCATTTCATGTTGTTTTACCCTAACTGGATATGGGTTTATCTCCTTTTGAGATGTCATTATTGTTTATGGTCCTTGAGGTACAACCTTCATTATAATTTGGGGTAGTATTTCCCATTCAATAGAATGAAATGTATTTTTTCAGTTTCCCTAGGTGAAGTCATCCCTGCTATAGTAAGAGGTCATCCTTTTCAAGTTAGAAGTTTAGTCACATAAATAGGGATGTGTTATCCCTCAGTTAGACACATTCAATCACTCATGTTCACATCAGGAGACAAAGAAGATGAAGGATGAGAGAAAGATCTGTAGAAGAATTCTTATACTTTGGGTTTTTACATATTGTGATTTTGTCTTAGTGACAAGACTATTCTGGGGATGTTTTTGGGGATTTATCCTTTATGGTTTTCTTGAGGAAAATATTTGTGTCTTGTGTATCTTCTCTATCTTGTGTATCTTCTCTATCTTGTGCATCCTATATATTTTGTTGTGCTTGTTATTATTTCAGATAAATATCTTAATCACTCTGAATGAGACTAGAAAAACTAACATCATATGAGAGCCTCTCTAAAAGAAGGTACTATGTAGTACCAGAAACTAGGACTTCCTAATTCAAGGTCTTCTCTACACATATCAAATAGAAAATACATATAGGATAACTCTCCCTAATAGGGTGCCTCTTTTGGTGGAAGAGGAATAAAAATTGAAGAAGTTTCATTTTTTACCTAGACACTAGTGTTGGGAGGAACTAGTGAATCAAGTTTCGGAGGCTTCCCATCTGAAATTTCAGAAAAGTACCTTAATGATAAAATATCCTCAAGGAGGCACATCTTTCTATCTACATAGAATTCCAAAACTATAAGTTTGGAAAATTAGGGTTTATATGAAAAATCCTAGGTTAGCCATCTCTAGAACTAGGTCAGAAACCTCAAATCAGTAATATCTAAACCTTTTCTATTTCCATTTGAGATTCTTATTTCAAAAAGACTCATCACACACATCTTGATGATAAGATTGGGGTTAGAACGAAAGTACAAGATCTCCCTAATCCTTGAAGAAAACGATTTGGATCATTATATTAGTAAGGAAATTCTAGAGTCAAAGGGAGATGAGGCTAAGGCTATTTATAAGAAGAAATTTTTTAAGGCCAAGAGGATAATTGTAGATTCTATTAAGGATCATCTCATACCGCACGTTTCATCCTTAAAGACACCTAAGGAAGTGTTTGATGCTTTGACGAAATTGTTCAAAGGAAAGAACATCAATTAGAAGATTATTGTGAGGAGCCAAATAAAGAATGTGAAGATACGAAACTCAAAACCATGTATTCCTACTTTGTAATGGCTACTCAAATCAAGGAACAACTTCAAGTAGTTTAAGAGAATGTAGAAAAATGATAGATTTTTATGATCACCTTGAATGGTCTCCCAAGATCATGGGATTCATTCATTCAAGGAATATGTGCAAGAAGGTGGCCAATCTCTTTCAACAGACTCTTAAGAGAATGTGCAAATGAATAATATCAAATCATAAAAAGAGAAGAGAATATTGGATCAACTAAAGATCAAGATCTCGGATCTCACACTAGAATATAGAAGGAGAACTAGCATCACAACAAAAGGAAGGACCATAATCAGAAAAAAAAAAAAAAAAAAAAAAAAAAAAAAAAAAAAAAAAAAAGAGTACAACAAAGATCCTTCCAATTATCGATGCTACACTTGTGATGAGAAGGGACACTACTCTAGAGATTTTCCCAGGAACACAGACTCTTTCAAAAATAAGTCCAACAATAAAATACAACATTAACACACCATCGAAGATGATGAATCAACAAATAAAATATTCAGAAAAGAAAGAGATAATTCTTTAAGTCATGAAAAGTGTGTCCTAATCTCAACACTCAGGGGAACTATCTCACATGGAAGAAATGATTGGATTATATATAGTGGGGCATACAAACATATGACAGGATACAAAGAATCATTCGTCAATATATATGAGCATGAATCACCTCACAAGGTGAAAATTGGCGATGATTATTAATACCCCATAAAAGGAAGTGGATATGCTTCATACAAGCTATATTTCAGAAAATATTTGATGGTGAAATACATGCTATCTGTTCCAAGACTAAAGAAGAATATTTTCTCCCTCCCTACACTCAATGCAAAGAGAATAAGGGTTGCATTTTTTGATGACCAAGTATTAATGTGGCTAAAAGGAAAGACAATAAATGATGAAACAATAAATAGAGATCAAGAGGGAGGCTTGTACAATTTGAAGGGATAACTTGAAAAATCTTTAGTTCATGAATCAATATAATTAAGTGAACTATGGAACCAAAGTATTTAATATGTGCACTACAGAGCACTACCAATTACAAGAAAAGAAGTTTTAGGACTTCCATAAATCCAGGAAAAACATGAATTCATTTTCAAAGGATGTGCATAAGAAAATAATGCTAAGAATTCATTTCCTAGTAGTGAAAGAAAATAAAAAGGAATATTGGATACAGTACACTCATATGTGTGTGAGTGGGATCATGTCATCTAACTCACTAAGAAGGTATGTATACTATGTTTCTTTTATAGATTATTTCTCATGTAAAACTTGGATATATTTCTTGAAAGGGAAAAATAAAGTCTTCAACATGTTCAAGGAATTTAGATTCTTTGTTTAGAACCACAATAAAAGGAAGATCAAGACTACAGGGTTAGATAATGGAAGATAATTCACCTCGAAAGAATTCAAGGGACTCTATCGAGGATCTGAGATTAAGAGGGAGTTGATAACTCCATACAATCCTCAATATAATGATGTTGTGGAAGAGAAGAACAAAACTATAATGGAAGCAATGAAAGAAATGCTACATGACCAGGATATTATGATGCACCTTTGGGTAGAAGCAGAGAGTACATCTATGTATGTATAGAGTACTACTCCTCACCAAGTACTCAATAACAAGACACCTGAAGAGGCCTTCTTAAGAGAGAAACTAGAATTCATTCATCTCAAAATATTTGGATGCCTAGTGTACATACACATTCCAAAGTAAAAGAGGACCAATCTCAATCTTTCTGGGAGGAAGGGAATATTCGTAGGATATAGTGACACTTCAAATTCCTAAAAATTATAATTCCTAGGATTTAATAAGATCAACATCAATAGAGATGTGATATTTAACGAAGACTCAACATACTATAGGTAGAGAAAACTACCTATTGAAGAGGTCAAAGAACCCAAAGAAACTATAGTCCGAGATATGGCAATGGCAGAAACAACTCCATAAGACCATCAAGATAATGAAATGGAAGAACCAAAATAACCTATAGAAACACTTCAATATAAGAAATCCCGTAAGAGAAAACCATCATGGGAACGTGATCGATTACATGATCCAGAAAGGTGTGGTGGTCTAGATGGGATGCATAGAGAAATAAAAATAGCTAAGCCATACAACAACTATTTGGCCCTACTATGTGATAGCATTGACAAATAAACTTACAACTACGAAGCATAAATTGAAAATAAAAAATGGAAGGATGCCATGATCGAGGAGAACAAGTTGATTATGAAGAATCATGTATGTGAGATAGTTTTGAAATTGGAAGGGAATCCTATTGTGGCTTCAAAGTGGATCTACAAGATCAAGCATGCTATAGATGGAAACATTAAAAAGAACAAGGAAATGTTTGTGGTGCGTGGCTTCTCACAGAAAGAAGGGATAGACTACAAAGATACATTTCAACCTATAGCAAGATACACTTACATCGTATATATACTTACAGTGGTTGCGGTAATGAAATGGAAGGTACACTAGATGGATGTCAAGGAAACATTCTTGAATGGTGTAGTTGAAGAGGAAGCATACATAGCTAAGGATTTGAGACACATGGAAAGAATACTCATGTGTGTGAATAAAGGAATGAATAGTGGTGGAGGAGGAGGATAATGTGGTTGAAGTGAGGTGGAAGGGAGGGATGCATTAACAAAGGAATATAAGGAATAAAAATGGGTGGAGTAAGGAAAGGGAGGATGAGGAGAAAAATATCAAGGAGGATAATATTTGTGAGAATGATGTAGATGAAGATGAGGTTATGGATGAGGAAAAGGTTCAAGTGTAATTTCCCCTCCATGGTTAAAATATTGTGAATTAGATCAGTGCGAATGGATTCAAAGTAAAGAAATAATGTTTTTGAAAATGAAATGTTTTGCAATGTGTATTGGTCAGTTTTAATTATTAAAACATTAATTGAGCTATGGGAAGGGGATTCTCAATATAATGAGAGTACTGAGAATATTTCTTGAAGATGATGAAAGTGGTTCCTCACTCTTAAATGTGAGCTGAATCAGAGTCTCTGAGAGGTTTCCAACACAAAACCAACAAGAGTGTATCCTCACGGTATCTCAAGGTTGTTATTCAGTGGTCCTCGCTTCCTTTGAATAATTTTCCCATGGTTTTCAAATATCATATGTTGGATATTTGTAATTTTTTGGGGGATTTGATTTTATTAATGGATTATTAGATTAATGTGTGGAATTTAGAAAGGTTCACAAATTGAGTTTGATTTTCCAACAACTAGGAAAATCCCTCAAAGGGAAAGAGCATACACTAAGTTTATGACAAAATGTTTTTTCCAATTTGATAAAGAAAATATGTTTGTAAAAGAATGACAAATTAAGACCTCAAACTATATCTCACTTTCTGATCATCCACCAATAATCAACAAAAATACTTTGGTTGGTGATGAGAGCATACTTCATGGAAATGTGTCGGGTATGAAATTATTACTTATTAAAAGATGTAATCAAAGAAAAAAATCTAAACTATACAACCTTTCTAGAAGGAGGAGTGTGTGCATGTGTTGATTAGAAAGAACAAAACCATAAACGAGACTGTGAATCCCCCTTGGGGGGTTGAGTGTGGGTGTTGTGTATCCCATTTGCTTTATTTATTAATGAAATTTATAATAGGATGAAAAAATGAATTCAATATACATTTTTATCACTAAAAAGGGATTGAAAGGCTTACAATACTGCGAGGAGATAAAAGGAAACAAGAAAAGGGCTAAAAGATGGTGTTTTTGGTGTCCTAAGTAGAGTAATTTTAAGAGGTGAAATTTATCCAATTGGCTATTTTTTGGTTTTTTTCAAAAACAAAATTTTCTATTCGGTCATTTTTAGTGTTTAATATCATCTATATTTACATAAAATATGTTTTTTTTATCATAATATTCGCTAAAATTTACACATTTTAGTGTTAATTTTATGTTTCATATTTAGTATTCACCTATCTATATATAAACATGTTTTTTTCAATCCAAAAAAATTGCCTAAAATATTATACTTAAGTATAATATTATAATCCTTAAAAAATACCCTGGGACACCTGGGTGACCCCAAACTTGAATTTTGAGTATTTTTTCCTCCTCGTTTTCTTAAAACATGCTAAAAATAAACGAGTGAAATATATTAAAATTTTACAAATAATTCAACACAAAAAAAAAATTACACTACTCAAAATGCTCGAAAAATGTGAATGTTTTATTGAAAAAAGACACTTTAAGAGGCTAATAGTTAGAGGAAATTTCAACTCAAAATGGGCCTCCTAAAAAAAACTAATAAAATAATAGTTAAAATAATATTTATTAATTTTGGAGGAAGAAAAGAAAAAAACTACTTTTTTGTTTGTATTTTCGACATATCTCCCCGTGTTTTTACTCAAATTTCAATCGGGAGAGCTCATTGGATGCGAAACTTATTCCGCATCCAACGAGCTCTCCCGATTGAAATTTGAGTAAAAACACGAGGAGATATGTCGAAAATATAAACGAAAAAGTAGTTTTTTTTATGATACCTATCCCCAAATTAATATTAAAAAAGTGTTTAAGACCTATACGGTATTTCAAATTTAAATCAAGGCCCATTTTGAGTTAAAATTCCCTCTAATGTCAGATATAGTTGGAAATGCAACTTATTAAAGTAACCTAGATATGATATATATGTGCGAGGAAAATTATATCACTATAAATATTTGACATAAAAATGTCAACGTAGGGGCCGTAAGCTTCGAGGAACAAACACGATTTGTGCAAGATTGAATAAATAACCCAAACTAAATTCACCAAACTATCAAAATATCTTCAAACTTTATAAGTTAACCCAAATTCAACTGGATACAAAACTAGCTTTAACAATTCTAAAGGGAACTTGTTTCTATATTTCAGGTATCAAGCTTCTTAAAATGAATCTCATATAATGGAAATATAAAATAACCATATTGACTCCATCGATCGAGGGTTTATTAGACCCTCGATAGAGGGTCTAATAAACCCTCGACTGAGCTACTATTAAAACCTCAGTCAATGGATTTGAACACACTGATCAAGCTACATACCTCGATCGAGGGCTTGAAAAACACAAAATTATCCCTCTTAGACGAAAATCAATATTTCTCTGTGTCTTCTAGGGGTGTAAACCATGCCATTCATGGCACATAACTGACTAGAGCTTATATTGATAGATTCATCACCAAATCCTCTATCCATTGAGGTATCATGCATGCATTTTTGTATTCATATGGGTTTTCTTAATTTGTTCTAAAAATTACACTTAGAAAACCTAACAACAACTTCGAAGCAGCTCAAAGAAAAATCCACAGGGTAAAAAATACACATCCCAAAATTTCTTAAAAATACGCAGCCCACACATCGACGTGTCTTCTTCTAAAGGGTATCTTTGGTTTTTCAAATTTTGAAAACAATGATAAAGAAAATGGGATGCACACACATGTGTATAAAATGATTATGAAATTAGATGTGTTCACTTTCGAAAAGTAATAAATAGTTGTATATTGCGAAATAGATTAACAAAAAAATATGCAGACCACAGTGCATTTTATGTAGATTATGCTCATATATATTAAATTATTCATGTAAGATTGAATTATTGGGGTGGGACACAGCCATTTATTAACTTTTTCAAATTTTTAAGTTCACACAGTTCATTAAATGCGAAATTTCACAATTATACAATGGGAATCCAACATAATATTATACATTTTTTTTACTGCAATTCAAAATTCACATGGCATATATTTGCTTCGAGGGATTATATCTAACACATGAGTAAAAAATTAGGTCTTCATTTCCAAATTTGGCCAAAAAGTGTTACCCACCTTCATGGAATCACCCTACTAGCACAACATTAGATGAAGATATAGAACTGAAATATGAATATTTTATTAGCAATCTGGTTCAAGATCCATACACATCATTTCTCTGCACACCAACAGTCTATTTGAATGAAGCACAAATACAACGACTATTATATCATAATTCCTCCCTACCTCTCCTTATACATATACAAGAATCCCTATACAGAAGATACGACATCTGTATATGATGTGGAAGGATGGGATCAAATCCTGTAACAAATGCAATGAATAACTAGAAATAGAAACAAACAAAATCTTAGAAAATCATGTCTTTTTTCGAAACAAATTCTCCAAATATGTTCGTAAATTATGAAAACTGCCCACATTTTAGGGTAAAAAGGGTCATTTTTGAAGTGGGTTTCAAATAGTTTCACCAAATTCATCATAGATTTATCATAAATGAAGCTCGAAGTCATGTTCTTGGATTAATGATAGGAGTTCCTGAATGAGTGTTCGAACAGGTGTCGAAAATGCAGAATTATGGGTTTGATTGCGAACACACATATGGTTTAGTGTCTTCCTTAGGTTTCACCATCTGTATTTATTCATGTACATAAAAACTATAATGTAAATACATTTTATTCCACCATAGCAGTAACATAAATGAAATGCTTGTTAAGAAATCATGTTATAGTGAACTATATTTATTTAATGTTTTTTATATTAGAAACTCCATATGTATGTATTTCATTTTTTTTTAAATGCATTTGGAAAGCTTCAACTTACTTTATGTTTGTGGGTGTTATGTAATCATTTCCAAGATACGAACTATCAAATACTATCAAGTGGATTCGACAAATAAAGTAAAGAAATGATGTTGTGGTGACGAGTGTAAAGGCCACAATTTCTTAATTATGAAATTAATTCTCCTATGTTATGAGTCCTAATAAATTAAATATTTTGAATGAATTCATAGGTTGTTTAAAAAATGATTCACATGAATAAAACAATGATGATATGGACCAAACTAGGTATTGAAGTAAGTGTTGGATGCCAAAATAAAATATAGGGTTACATCTTATTTATGTAAAAAGAATGTAGCTCGCCACAATCCTTAGGTGACATATTTGATAATATTTTAAATACAATACTTGCCGGTGTGAGGACCAAATTAGAATCGTAAAAATCATATTTAATACATTAAAAATAATGAATTAAACATATTTTACTTTTATTGTTTTTTGCACTAAGAGGCACTTTCTACAACTCAAATAGGAGAGATGTGTCTGTATGTAATGGTGACGTGGCACATGTCGGATCAGTAACAATAAATAAATAATACAAATTAACATGTTGGCTATTTAAAAAATTACAAAAATTATATGAGTAAGTAACCAAAAACAAAATAACAACCAAGATTCACAAACACTATTGGTTTCAACTCGCAGTGACACTTGGTTAAGCAATTAAGGCAGGCATGAAATCGATCGAGGAAAAATTATTGATAATTATCGTATATAGTGGTGGTTGTAAATTACGTTATAATTACGGGTATTTCAATAATTTCACTACAAAAAATAGAAAAAAAGTGTTAACCATCTACGAATTCTTTTATAGAAAAAAAGTGTTAACCATCTACGAATTCTCTTATAGAAAAAAAGTGTTAACAATCTGCGAAATCTCTTATAGGTTTCAATCGATTCCTTCAATCATAGGTTTTAATGTCAACAATTTGTTTAAATATTGATATAATAACGTGAAGGAGCAATCTACATTACATAGATTGATTGCAGAGAATGCATAAATGAGAAGAAAAAATGAAATGAAACTATTTTCTCCCTTTTCAAACAGCAAAATATATTGGATATATATAAATCCATTTTAATTTTATCTATTAAAAATACGAGTTAAACTCTTAAAATTCATAAAATATATTATTAATATTGATTTAATTCAATTTTATCTAATGTCATGTGTGTTAATCTCATTTTTATATTGATAGGTAACAGAGCTTCCCAATCACATCTAGAGATTATATGAAAGTTGTGGATTCATTTTTAATTTCCAACAAATAAATAAATTGCATATATTTAAAGCCATATATAAGAATACAAATTAAAACCATAAACATTCCATTCACATTTCCGCAACATTTCCACTCTAAAATGGGGGTTTGTAGTTAGAGATATAGTGATTCCTGCCAGCGCTTGGTGGATCAATTTTAAGATGGATATATGATGGTAGTTATTAATTTAAAGTAAAAAATGAATCTTCGATATATTAATTTGTTGTGAAACATGATGCCAAGATAGTGTAAAATAATTGAGAAATGAGCAATTTTAGGGGTCCATCAATATACATAATTAAAATTAGATGTCAAATATAGGATTGATGTATCTAATTTTATTAAACATAGAGAAATAGTAACCAAGAATATATATTGAATTTTTTAGAGAAGAAGAGAGAAATCCTCAAGTCCATGCTTGAAATAAGTGAAGGAGAGAGGGATCTAAAAAACAAAAGATTTAAGCATAGAAAATTTAATTTTGTAGAAAAAAAGTGGATTGAACCAAGCTCCAAGACCCTTGTACCTAAGATGGACTTGCACAATCTAAAAAATTTCTCATGCATATTTACAATGCTCTTTGGTTTCATCTATTAGTTTCATGATGTCACCATTAAAAATATATTATAGATTCTTTCTGGTGAGGACATCAACCATCTTATGTTTCTAGACATTAATGTTAGAACCAATTAATTTAAGAACGGTTATTACCTCAAAAGACATGATGTTAATACAAAATAAAACTGACAAAGAATACAAAATTTTGACTACAAATATGGATTCTATGATTATAGTAGTTCACAAAACTAAACCAATTCCCTACTAGTGTGATAAATCATGGATTCAACCATAAAATCAATCTCAAAAATTTATAAAAAAGAATTGATATATGTAAACATTCTAATTATGTAATATGATTACATCGTCTAGAGTAAGTAGNCAAAAATAATACAAATTCCATGTCATCATGTATTAGCCAATCAAAATGCTTTAAAATTCAAAAAGGGAGCACCTCTTAAACATTTTTTTAATATAAATTTTGTTGATGTATTTGTAACTTAGGAATGTATTCACTTGTATATATTATATTTTTTTTCATTACACCCCGATCTTCCTATCGATATTAATATAATAGAGTCATGTAAAGTCATAGAGGTTAACCCTCCATTGTAAGTCAAGGAAATATTCCCCACAATTGAGGGGTACTAGGGTTGCTAGACTCTCCCAGTGAATTAGAACCTGGTATGTAATTGTTAAGTGGAAAACTAGTATAAATAGAGAGTGAGTCTCTCCATTTGAAAGATACACTCACTTAACTGGAGTGCAGGAGTGAGAGAATAGGATCTCCCACAAGTGAGAGAGAGAACAGCTATCGGATATCATCTTTCTGTCTTTGGGTTTTACTTTTTCTATTAGTGCTCAGTCTATCTCCGAGGAAGGTGCAGGGTTTTCTCTTTTATGGTTTCCCTAAGGAAAACTCTTTTTGTCTCTTATCTCTTGTGATTATTATTGTGCATGTTATTCTTTTAGATAAGATACTACATCATATTGCTTAAATGATAAAAATCTAACATGGTATCAAAGATAACTTGAGAAAAAGTCATTGTGTAGTTGCAGAATCTAGGGCTTCTTACTTTTTAGGTCTCTCTCCACATATCATCAACAAAAGGAGGCTAGGCTAACTCTCCATTGAAGGGCACATCTTCCTGTCGAAGCAGAATTTGATTCTGGGCATTTTCAGTTTTTAACCTATCACTATTATGGGATATTAGGGATTTTCATAGAAGAAGAATTTTTGAGTGAGCCCAACATAGGATTTTTATCCTCCTCAAAATCGAAATTTAGAGACCAAGATTGAAATTTTTGGTTTGGTAAAAATCTAGGAAGGTCAAACCCAAATTTGTCCCTGGACTTGAAAACCCTAGAATACTAAAACAAGTAGTTTTGGTACACTCGCTATATCTCAATCTTAAAGAATGCTCGGGAGACAAAACCTTTATAGGACAAAGCTAAATTCTTGGTGTACCCTATGTAAAGGTTTCAGCCTCATATTCGCTGTATTCTTTGAGATATGATTCCTCCAAAGTAGGGTTCCAGCCTACCCTAGGATTCATCCCTAAACATGTCACCTTGGGAAAGCTCTCATAAGTACTAATTTGTAAAACAAATTCTTCTCAAACCTATGGTTTTAGAAAGAGGATAGATGACGATACCTCACTACAAAATTTCAAACACAGGGGAGCATAAATTCTATAGATACCATAGAAACAATATTACACATTTCTGTAGAAGAAATTGGAAAAATAGGGCTTCCTATTCTTGGAGCTTCCCTCCACTATTTTCATAAAAGGAATACACTGGACAGCTTGGTTTGAAGAGGCCAATATTTCTATCTAATCAAAAGCTTTAAAAATTCCAATTTTTTAAAGTTAGGGTCTCTCTGACAAACCCTAGATCAACCAAATACAGAACCAAGACGCAAACCTCAAATCGATAAGATCTAATCTTTTGCTATTTACATTTGAGGTTGTCATTTCAAAAAGACTAAACACAACAGCTTGATGACAAGCTTAGTGAAGCTAACAACTTACAAGCATGGAAGTATAGGTTCTCAGTGGTTCTTTAAGAAAATGAATTGCACACCTTCATAAGTGGAGAGGTTCTAGTTCTAGAGGGAGATGAGGCTAAAGACTCACACAAGAAGAACTTGGTTAAGGCCAAAAGGATTACCTTATACAACAAGCGTCTTCCCTAAAGACACCTAGAGATATGTTTGATTCCTTAACCAATATATTTTGAAGGGAAGAATATAAATCGAAAGAAGTATAGGACCTCCATGATCCTTGAAGAAACTTACTTGGATCAGTTCTAAGAACCAAAGGGAGATGCCGCTAAGGCTAGAGCCAATAGAATCATCGCAGATTCTATTAAAGATCATCTCTCATGTGTCATCCGTGAAGACACCAAAAGGACGTGTTTGATGCTATGACAAAGAAATCGAAGAAGAATAAGATATTGTTATAACCACCTTAAATGGCCTCCCAGGATCATGGGATTCATCAATTCAAGGAATGTGTTCTAGAAGGAAGTGATTACCTTCAATAGACTCTAGGAAGAGTGCATACAAGAAGAAGCTAGACTCATAATGAGGGAAGAGACGATGGGGGCAACTAAAGATCAAGATCTCAAGCAATGAGGAATATGAAGAACTCAATTCTTGAAGAACCTATTATCCATCTTATCATTTGGATAATAAATGATGTTTTTATGAATGAAGAATATGACGAAGATAAAACAAGGAGTATACCCACGAAACACATAAGGATAAGTGTTCAATTGTCATTTCATGATATTGTTTGGTTATGCATTTGTTTATATTTAGTTGATGTGTTATGCATGATAAAATGTTTACATTAATGACAGTATACTATTAATATGCATGTGATGGGTAAGTAGTTCATGGTTCTATACAAATGTCCATTGCTACTTATCTAGAATGAAACTTCTTTGCTGACATATTGGATTAGTGCACAATCTCAATGATTTCATGGTAGATATGGAAGGCATATAGAAAGTTTCTCTAAGATATGGATGAATGTTGTATTGGATAAAATAGTTGCAAGATTGTATCTTTATCCATAATAATTTTCCATTATGAATATGCCTTATGAAATGTTTCTAACCATAAAATTAATGCATTTGAATTTTAGGAAAGAACACATACAATTGCCTACAAGAAAAGAAGGATGAGACTTATTCCGAAGAACAAGTGACAACAGTTCAAGAAATAATCCAAAATGAAGAATAATATGACGAGAATTTATGAGGACTCAGGAACACTCTAGTTTTGTGACACTATTGAGCGACATCATTGATGCAAAGTCTTCCAGCTGTGAAGAAGTAGCCAAGAAGAAAGGGAAGGAGAGTACCAGTTCAAGAAGAATTTTGCATATGATGTGGTATCGAAGACCTTAAGGGAAGTTCGTAGTATCTACAATATGAATATACAAGATGAAGTATGCAGTACATGGAAATGTCATGGGATACAAGGAAATATTCGTAGCACAAGGCCTCTCATACAAAGAAGGAATAGACTATGAAGAGATATTTTCAGCCACTAGAAGTTAAGATACATGACAGGAAGACTCATGCATGAAAATTAAAGAAGGCCTTGTACGAGTGCAGAAGTCACCCATGGGATAACACATATATGAGGAGCTTCAAGATCACCTAGAGTCATTAATATCTTAACCTTTTATACAAGGTTGAAGATGAAATTATATAGAATATGAAAAGCTCACAGATGGGTGTGAGAAGAACTTTTGAAAAGGTCCAAGATAGAGGATCTTGGTATCCAGTGACCCTAGATGGATACATAGAATATTAGTAGCAGAGGAAGATAATTATTACTCTAGTATATAATGTTTCAATGTATAGGGTATGGAATGGAAAGGGAGAATGATGCTTCACTTCAGAGGAAGTGACTGCAGAAGATCCTGAGGTTTGACATGATATGAAAAGATGGAAATATTACTTATGGATTTGGGATTTACTAAAAGTAGAAGACCAGTGATGGGATTTGCTTCAAGGTTGAAGGTAGAAGACCAGTGATGATCCTATTATATGTCAATGACCTGTTCCTGATAGGAAAATAGGAACTCATTACAGATGTAAGAAGGAGACTTGCTGCCGAGTTCGAGATAAAAGACCTGAGTATGATGCACTACTTTCTAAGAATGGAGGTGTGGTAGAATGTAGATGGAATATACCTTAGACAAGGGAAGTATGTAGTGGATATCTTGAAGAGGTTTGGAATGATGGAATCCAAGGCCATGACCACGCCCATGGCATTGAACTTGAAGCTATTAAGTGATGATTCATTAGAGTCGGTTGATGCCACAATGTATCGTCAGATGATTGGGTCATTGATGTACATGAAGAAAACGAGACCAAATATTTTCTTTGTTGTGAACACATTGGGCCAATTCCTGACAGATCCGAGACATGTTCACCTGATTACTGCAAAGAATGTTATGAGGTACCTAAAGGGTACAGTTGATTATGGTCTCAAGTATGAGGTGAATGAAAATATTAACTTGGAAGGTTATGTGGATTCCGATTGGGTAGGAAGTTCCATTGATAGGAAGAGTACTTCAAGGTGTTTCTTTAGTATGGGATTAGGTGTGACCTCTTGGTGTAGCAGGAATCAATCCTATGTGGCATTGAGTACAACCGAAGCTAACTATGTCACATCTTGTTCAGCTTGTTGTGAGGTAGTTTGGATGAGGAAGCTACTATATAATTTATTTGATCTCGAGTTGCATGCTACATGTATATATTGTGACAACGAGAGTTGTGTAAAGTTGTCAGAGAACCTAGATTTCCATGAAAATTAGAAGAATATCAAGATAAAAAATCATTATATCAAGGATATGGTGCAGAGAAGAGAAGTGAAGCTCTAGTATGTTATGATGAAAGAGTAGATAGCTGATGTGTTGAAAAAACCATTAGATAGAGTGAAGTTTGAATAATTCATGGAGAAGCTTGGTGTTCTCCAGATTGAGGTTCCCTCCAAGGGGAAGTGATGGGTCAGTGTGTCCTTATGGCATGGTTGCAGTATGTGTTCCCCACATGGTCACATGTAAGTGTATATCCCTTCTGACATGGTTGCGGGATGTAAGTGAGTCTCTCTATTTGAAACACACACTCACTCAAATGAAGCACATGATTGAGAGAAGAGGAGCTCGCACAAGTTAGAGAGAGAATAGCTATCGAAGATCATATTTCTGTCTTTGGGTTTTACTTTTGCTATTGGTGCTCATTCTATCTCTGAGAAAGTTGTGGGGTTTTCAATTTATGGTTTCCCTGAGGAAAACTCTTTGTGTCTCTTGTCTCTTGTGATTATTGTTGTACATGTTATTCTCTTAGCTAACATCCTAGATCATATTTATTAAATGATAAAAATCTAACAAATTTGGGGATAGGTATCATAAAAAAAAATACTTTTTTTGTTCGTATTTTTGACACAATGTCATCATCACATTTGTTTAGGTATTTCTTGTTTTTGGGGTAGAAAGGCCCATCAAAAGTATTCCAAGTGGGTGCTCGCTGGATGTGGAATTCAATTCCACATCCAACAAGGTCTCCCGATCGAATTTTGAGTAAAAGCACAGGGAGATATGTCAAAAATATGAACAAAAAAGTAGTTTTTTGTTTTCTTCCTCGAAAATTAATAAATATTATTTTATTATTTTAACTATTACTTTATTAATTTTCTTTAGGAGGCCCATTTTGAGTTGAAATTTCCTCTAGTTAGAAAGCACAAGAACAATGACTAAATCATAGAAGACAAAGAAACCCTCATTAGAGGAAATTTAAGGTCTAAAATGGGCATCCTAAGGCAAATAATAAAATAATAGTTAAAATAATAAAATGATAGTTATTAATTTTTGAGGAAGAATGAAAAAACTAGTTTTTTTGTTCGTATTTTTGACATATATGCGTGTTTGTAATGTCCCTCTTGCACACCTAGTTATTTATGTCATAGAATGTTATTGTACTTGTCTCCGGTTGAGGATCTTAAGGCCAAGGCCCCACCATAAACACATCTTGCAACCTATGTAAGTTAAATACGTAGGAGGCATAAAGACAATGACGTAATTCAACCACAAGGGATAAGGAACAAACAACTGGAAAAGAAAAATATAAAAATAAAAAAATATAATCCAGCAGGAAAGGATAAACCATAGAGGAAAACATGGAGGTGGATTACACCTCACCTTGCTGCACTTGACCAAGGAGATTGGCATGAAACGTATATGTTTATTATATATATATATATATATATATATATAAATGTGTGTATATATATAATAACCAAGCACTTACAGTGAAAGGAGTTTCACGTACT